>VDFB02155834.1:0-65418 GCA_007258455.2 Sequoia sempervirens
CTTGTAAGACCTCCTTGGTGCTTTGCTTCGCCAATCTAACCTATAGGTCCCTACTCGCTGACTAGGTGCTTGGCCTTGGTTTCTGGCAAACCCTCTTCTATCATTCATCAGATCATACATTCCTTCTTGCCACATAAAACTCAACATCCTTGGTCCTCTTGGTTTCCATGCATTGATATAGTTATGCAAATGAAAATGAAGCAAAGTAATCATCTCCTTCTCCACTGGCTAGAAGAATGCATGCTTAATGTTTTGATACATGATATCGGCTCTCTCTTACGCTCTCATGGTTGAATATCAAAATCAGGTATGGTGTGCCTCGAGTTCTAGTTATCTTTCTTCCTCTTCCACCAAATGTTGTCACGATCCACGTAATACGCTTGACCCTAATTGGCTGTTTTGAAAACATTTCTCACAGTCACCGGTGTAGCTCTCTCTACCTTTCCAAACTCTTTCATTTGCTACAAATCGTCTTTGGGATTTAGTCATTTTGTACCACATGGTTGATGTGCTTTGAATCCTTGCATCCTAAGGGGTTTAAAACCTTAGGGGCCTTAGATGAGAAAAAGAAGTAATGTTTTCTTTTTCTTTTTATGTGAGGACCTAGTAGTGAGATAAAGAGGGCGTATGAAAATGAAAAAAGAAAGACATAAAATTCATGGGACCATACTATATCACCTACATGCTAGCTATAAAGGACATGAATGTAGTAGATTTAGGTATGATAGGGGTATTGCAAGGTATATTTGAGGAATATATAAGAATGAAGAAGAATTCAATGGATCAAATTAGTGTCAAATGTTTTCCTAAAAGATCTCCCACACCCTATTAGGGAATTTAATCATTTCTAAGCATTTTCCACGTCCTATGGGAAAGTTTGAGGAGGCTCCAATAGTTGAGAATTTAATGAGTACTTATAACTTCTTTCCATGCAATCATGATTAGTTAGAGAACATATAGGGAAACTTGATGAGCTATGCAACAAATGAAGAGAATATAGGGTATTTTGACCTAGTCTTAAGCATCTCTAAGCATCTAGGAGATATTGAAGGAGTCTTGGCTAATAGATAGGGTCAAGGATAGAAGTTTTATTTTTGGTTACATTGACATCATGTAGGACATCCATAGTCTTATTCTTGGTTACGTTGACATCACAAAAAAATATATAGGATGGAGTAGAATGTAGCTCTACCTTTGTCAATTCCATGTTAAATTTTTATTATATATAGCTTGCTAGTGTAGGAATTCTAAGACAAACAATCATGGTAGGACCATTCTTAAAAGATTTCAAATAATAACCTAGTGAACCCATATACTCTTATGACTATATATACACAAATCTAGATTAAACTTAGAATTCATTAACTTTAAGTTCTCTTTATTCTATATTACCTCAGTGAAAGTTTGAGAAAATATACTTGCACTTGGAGGTGTTACCTTGAAACCTCCAACAACACCCTATTCAACATCCAAAATCACATATTAAAATACCATTCGTAAAACAATGCTATTAACACATGTAATAAATTTATAATTTTTTACTAACTTTACATACCCCACTGATAGGTGTACTACAAAAATAAGTAGATTGACTAGTGTACCCAGGGTCAACACTGTGACCCTGCAATTTTATTAAAATAATAAAACTAAATTAGTTAATCTTGCATTTCATAGTCAAAATTTAATAAACTAAATTCAATGGACATGTTGAATTTTACCTGACTGTCAATACCATATGCATAATGCAGAATGTTAGCCGCCCTCTCCATCCTCATAGATGCATACGGATTAGGCTGTGTAGAAGCATATGGATCTTGCATAGCACCCTCTTGAGGGTCGGTAGGGTCATACGAACAAGTGGCTCCGCAAGATCGACACACATGGCCTCGAAGGACACCACCTGAAGACTCCCCTAGATTACGTTGTACAATGGGGCTAGTGTGGTGGATGACACTCTGAGTCAAGGATGTGATCGCCTACAAAGTCTCTACATCAGCACTCTCCTTTGCAACTGCAGGCATCACAATCTGCTCATGAGGCAGCCTAGCAAGAGGTCGTCTCCCTTGTCATGTAGGATCCGGCTGTGCACCGGGCCTATCCTGTGTTGACCCCCCACCTCTCCCCTAAAAATCCCTCATATCAAAATAATTTAGGATTTGGTTCAATACAAACTCACAGTATAATTTTCTAAGAAAATATTGGGGGACTTCACAGTTATTGCACGGTGGGTAATCAAAGACTATATACCATCTGTCATAAAAATGGTTCCTAATCTCTTGGTGGTGGCACCAATGAATAGGAAACCTCTTTGCATTGAGGGTGAGATTTTGATTTTTTTTAGGGTCAGTGAATAGAGAGCACAAATCTCCTTTAATAATATTTAAATCTTTTACTTGTTTATATGATAATTTGTCTACATAATATGCCCTTGATGTTTGCCTCCTATTTTGCCATCCAAATATTTGTTGGGTAATTGTTCTTTCTGTGGTTGAAGAATTTTGATCACTCAACCTACTAATAAGATCCTCAACTTCTTTTCTATTGTTTTCAATTTCACTCCTCAAATTTTCTTGAGTGCCAGGAGGGTATTGAGAGAATGTTGGGGGAGGTTGATTTTGTTGAGGCTGATTTGGTTGAGGATTTTCCTCGTCTTGTTGAGGATTTCCTACAAATTAAAAAATAAATAAATTTTTAAACTAAAACAAACAAAATCAATTTAAAACTAAAAAATTCAAAACAAATACCAAACAATACTTACCTCTTGCATCTCTTCGTTGTCGTGGTGCCATATTTGTGAAGAAATCCAATTGCTGTTGGTGAATTTTGAAGAAATCACCTCTCCAAGAACGCGAGTGCGTAAAACAAGGTTTTTGGCTACGGGCGGAGCTAAAACACAGAAAAAACCAAATGAGAAATGATATTTGGATTCATTTTTTTTTTCTTCTTTTAAAAAGCCATAACGCGAATGCATTATGTCTTTTTTTTTTCTTGTTTGGCCACAAAAGTGCGACCATCTTGGTGCACTTATCCATGTGTTGGATATTATGTTCCTTATGAACTCTACATAACCAATAAAACATTCTAGCATTTTTGAATTGACCCATGCAATTATCTAACCATATGAGATGTTCTAGCATTTGAATTCCTCTCTCTTTTAAATTTTTATAAAATATATCAACACAATATTGTACAAACTCAAATGAATGTAATCGATTATCACTTACATAAAATGGGTCTTTGTCATAATAGTGGTTTACAATTCACGAGAGAACAGTTTTAATTTGAAATCACATATTTTTAGAAAATATAATGATTTAAGCCTTAAAAGTTCTATTTTAAGGATTCCAATTGAAGAGGGTTTGATCAAATCACCTTAGATCAAACCCCCTTGGATAGAACCTCGCTAGTTTTAAACCATACCTATAAATGCGTCTCCTTTACACCTATCAAAATGCTGATAAAAAATCACTTTTGATTTAGCTTTTGGGGGATCAATGAATTCATTTAAAATTTATTTCAAATGATTATGGTATTCCTCAGAACAAGCTATCCAATGAATATAATTTTAATATGTTTTGGTTTTGTTATGTATTTGTTTTTTTAAGTTTTATTAAACATAGTTTTCATAAAAATGAATTTCTTTGTTCTTCACATGTGGAAAAATAGAAGATTATCAAAAAAATAAAAAATATGAGTGCACCAGATATTGAAGTCCTTGATCAACAAAAAAAAAAATTAAAATTTTGACATATACAAAAAAGTTCGTGTTATCGATTGCATTGTTAATGCGAATTGTAATTCGTTTGACTTTGAAACTTGATTAAGGAAAACATATTCAATAAAAACTATCTAACCAAGTGGAAGCACTAGATATCAGAGTTATAAATCTAAATTTGAAAGAATTAGAATTTTATCCTTCATGGAAAAAAAAGTTATGTGTTATACGATTAGTCGTCACTTTTTAAAATGTTGTTTTTCGAAAAATTCAATTTTTCATGGGAGATGGAAAAGAAGTGCAATTTGATTCCAAAATTTTGAAAAAAATATTTTTTAGAATCTATAGACAAATTTGATGAGACTCTAGTTTGCACCATCTTCAAATTCCTCACGGTTTAGTAAGCTATAGGTGCCCGAATGTGAAGATTTAGTTAAAAATAATAATTCATGTCTAGTTTGGCCAAATATTGTAAACCCACTATTATGAGATCCACCCAAATGGTACTCTCTCAAAAAATTTCTATTATCTTCTGTACTATTTTTAGCATGTCTATAAACAATGTGAACAAATATAGCTACTTGCATTGAATTATAATACTGTGATTGAATTTATTTTTGTAGAGCAAGAGTATAATTTTCAGCAAAATCAACAACTGACAATATAGTTCCAATTGGGAATGTGTTTTTACATAAACGAAATTGATTATCAAGCCAATGAGCATTCTGAGAGTGTTGAACATGTTTAGGTACAAAATTATCTTTAAATTCAATAATAAAAGCATGCAAACTAACTTTTTCCACAATTAGCTCAACATGTTTTCCAGTTTTTCCATCTTTTAAAGAATACTCAATATTTTTAATTTTTTTTTACATCCACTAATTGTTTTCCAAATTCATCTGAACTAATTTCATGCATACATTCTCCTAATAATGAAAAGTTACCACATCTATCACATTCTCCAGAAATGCATTCTTTTAAAAAAAATGAGTTTCCATTTAAAGAGGGATTACAAAACAAACCTACTATAAAATCTTTGATTCTTTCAAGTGGCATATTAATACCACAAATGTCCTGCATAATTTGGTTAGCATGCAAAGTGCATCGTATATATCGAAATATATCATAATAATAATTAAATTGTACATGAGTCTTACAACAAAAAGAGATTCGTTGCTTATTAATTCTAATATAAAAAGGTTTACACTTTTCGAATGATCTTTGACTTATGCTAATATTCAATGGTACGATTGAAGCATCTAATTTTTTTTTATATAATTCAGTTTGAGTTATATCTAAGAGATGCTTTGGATGAGGTTCACAAATTTTGGAACCCACCCTTAATTTTAAGACATCTCTAATGTTAGGTGATACTTTTGTATTATCATGCCAAAATTTTTTGATTAAAGATTTAATTTCATTAGTTAATTTCATGTCTGATCTTGGGAGTCTACCACTAAAACTCCAATATTGATTAATAGGATCATTTTCAATACTTTCTCTTCTTTTAGCAACTCTTATCAAAGTTCTAGGATTTAAGTTTATACATTTACTAATCTTACTTAACATTCTTTTATTTGAAGCTACTTTATCAACTAGAGCAATTGTTATTGCACGATGAGCCACATTCTTATCTTTTGATCGAATTTTCTTACCAATAACATCAATAGCATTAGCAACACTAGATATGACTTGTTCTACTGGATCATCTTTCTTTTTTGGTTTTACAAAAACACCTAATTTTTAAATCACTTTTCTCATTTTCAACATTCTCATCAATTGCACCATGAGTTGACATTGGAATCCTAATTTCTTTCTATAAAAAAACATTTTATTTCTATAATTTCTAATTTGTCTTGAAGAAAATTTACCACGAAGGTTATCTAGCACATCTGTTTCAATTGTAAATTTTTTTTTTTCACCTTCATCCATAGATGGAGTTTTATTTTCATTCACACAAGGGGTTTAATTTTCATTTTCAAATGTAAAAGGGATTTCATACTCATTTTCATCAATATTAGGGATTTCATTCTCATTTACATCCTCATAAGATATAATTTCATCATTTTGTTGTTTCTGCATTGTTTCAACCCTAATGTAATTGATCTCATCAATGGTGTATCCAACTTCATCTAAACAAGCAATATCAATATTATGAAAACTTGGGTTTGAACACATACCTGGATAGATTGTTTGAATAGGTGCATTTTACATATCATTGGGAGGTGGATTTGAAGACACACCCGAAGTTTTTTGCATATCATTCAAAGTTGAAGTTGAAGGCACAGTTGGGTTTGTCTTCGTAATTGCATTTTCTTCCATATTCACCATCTCCACATTTGCATCATCTACATTCATTTAATCATTCATGGCTTCCTCTTCAACATTATTGGAACTAGATGCTTCCAAATCTTTCATTTGACGAATCATTTCTCTATTTTCCCTTTGTATTTTGCCTCCTTATCTTTATTTGCTTGAATTTCTCCAGGTGTCATTAACTTTCTACATCTTTTTTTTTGTCTTTGCTTATCACCCATGGTTACCAAACCCTCATTGATGAAAAAAACAATAATTCAGGAAACCTATTTTCAAATTTCCACCTCCTTAAAATATTCAAATTAAACTATGTACTATGAAGATCATTTTTTCTATAAACTTTGAAGTACAAAAACATCATGAGTACATCCAAAAATTCACTTTTTCCAAATCTTCTTGTAAAAAGTTCTTGCACTTGATTCCACTTTAGAAAATTCAACCTACACTTTGTCTCTTCCAACAATTTGAATAGAATATGCCCTGCACAAGACAAATTTGCTATAAAAAACGCAGAAAATGACACTTTCAGACCATACTACAGAAAATGAATGTTGCAGGAAAATCATGTTTTACCAGTATTTTCTAAATTAAGGAAAAATGACTATATTATAAATGCGTACGTGCTATCAAAATGTGTACACGTTATGTTCAAGAAATGCATAGACGTTTCATAGCGTGTACGTGTTGTGTTTTCCCAACGGGTCAATGGGTAATGCGTATGCATTATGAAACGCGTATGAGTTTCATTTGAATAACGTGTACGCATTATTTAAAATTTGAATTTTCACACCACATCCAGCCTTGGTTTTAGGCTTGGGAAAGGCTTGGCAATCCGAGCCTTAGCCTTTGACCTGCAACTAAAAAACTAAAGTAGATTGAAGAAGAATGCCCAACTTTGACAACATAGTTGATGGAATTTTTTTCTGAATGAATCTATAAAATTAAAACCCATTAGAGAACACAATGTATACTTTCTAAATATATAAATTTTGTTAATATTGGATTATTTTTTCTATTTTTTAATTAATTTCTAAGCAAACTAGTCCTTAAACTTGAAATATCAAGTTTTTTTGGTTAAGTTTCTTGTAAAAAAAATTATATCGCATCAAACTTCAGAAAATTCTCTACACAATGAAAAAAAAGAGTCAAAAAATGTTTTTTTTAGGTCCAATTATGTTGTCCGTACACGTTGATTTTAAAAAACATCAATTAATGCCAGTGAAAATTTAATAAAAAAAAAAAATTCAACCAAAAATTACAAAAAAAAATCCACATCAATCTTCATGTTGTTATCTCTCTTTTCCCAAAAGGAATTAGCAAAATAATTTTATTTGGGTCAAAAAGTGTTGTCCGTACACCTACTTGGTATGGTAAAAAAACATGGACTTTAAAAAAGTGGTTTTTATAGATCCCTATCAAACTTTAATTTATATAATCTGGGTATTTTAATAATTTACCTATTTGGAAACTAGATTCAAAATGATAGATTTCATATTACTTACTTTTTAAAAAATTCATTGTGTAAGTGCCTCAAATTTTTAGTCCAAGTGTGACAAATTCTAAAAAACAGCAAAAATATTTCCACTTTTTGAGCTTTTTGTGTACCCAATTTCTTGCATCAGCCCATGTTCTTTTCATTATTGGATTTAATAGTGTATTGGATGTTATGTGGTGTTGTATATGTGAAAATATGTTCGATACATTTCTATGTGTTAGATTTATCTTGCAATGGTTTAATGGTTTGTTGTATGTTGTATCTTGAGTTTAATATTCATATGCTATGGTTGATTTAAATTTTATAAGTAATGGTGTTCACATGTAGACGCGTTGCGTAGCCTAGAGGATGTATGTGGTTAGAGTAGTATAATTTACTCATCTTGTTTTACCTTTTAAGAAAAAAAAATAGTTGTGCTTCCATAGTGTTACATCGTTCTCTAGGTTGCGGGATGGGGTTTTACACTTTTATACACATATTTAACCCTTCAATTTCGTGACATCTTTAGAAATTTGTAACTATATCATATTGGACAAGTTTAAACATCACACTCTAAGTTTTTTTTTTTTTTTGATGATTAATTTGAAATCATAGTAGTTCAATAAAAATCTACTTATTAATATGATTTTAAATAAACCACCTAAACAAATCAAAACTTAAAATGTATTGTTTAAACCAAAATCATCAAACCACTCCCACTCCATTGAACTAAATGAATTAAGTTAAATAGTCCCTACTACAACACTTTTCTTAGTCACAATTACCACATCATTTGAGCTAGCTGATTTGTAATTCCCCTTTGGCCATGTTTGGAAAGCCTCCAAATGCCATTCCTGTCTTTGCAACGTCAAAGCAATGAGGAAAGTCGGTTATGAAAGCAGATTGTATGTGAAAGTAGAGTTGTGCCAGGTGGAGTTGGATTGTATTTTATGTAGATAATTATCCAAGTTCCACTTCTTTGAATGGCCTGTTTAATGCAATATTTCGCATTGTATGGTCTTAATCCGGTTTAGCTGTGAGCCTTTCCCTACTAGTTAGAGTTAGTCTTTTACTAAGAACAATGAAAAAATGATGTTGAATCGTATAGATCAAGGCAAGGATGGAAGATTGCACCTCTTACGTCTTACATGCTTTATTTAACTGCTATATTTATTTTTTGGAAAATGTATGTTAAAAAGGTTGATAGATTCAAGTGATCTATTTTTCAATTAAAAATAGGCTTCTCAAAAATCATATTTTGATATCTTTTACATAAATTTTAAAAAGTAGGTATGCTATTACAAATATCATAATACATTTATCTTTAAGTCATAGGAAATATTGGTATAATTTTTAGTTTGGTGAGTATTATATTTTCTAATTGAAATCTTACTACTCAAAGAGATTGTTGCAAGGATAAAAAATGATGGCTGTTATAACAATGATGACAATAACAAATTTAGTCAAGGTTCATCAAGTAATAGAGTTTATATTTTATTAATTTTTTTTTTACAAAAGTAAGCCAATTTTTAAACTATTAGACTTTTCTAAGTACTAGTGGTGTATCAAGCTATAAATTGTTTATTTATTTATTTATTTAATGCCCTTTATTAATAATGTTTGAATCTTATATGCATTTTATGATTGTTTAAAAAATATTCTATTTTATTTACATTGCTTACTTTATTATGTAGTGAGAAAAATACTTGAAAGACAATATTTTTAGACACAATTTAAATATACTAGAAAGAATAAGAGAAACTACAAAATAATTTCTTTTATTATTTTTTTACTATTTTTTAATTTCTATTGAATCTAAAATTGTACATATTATTTTATTTGACTTCTATTTATTTAAATGAATAATATATATTTTAATATTCTAATTTTCTTTTAGACTACAAGAATTGAGTAGCTCTTTGGTAAACTTTACTTTTTCACGTGATCGATGACATTGGCACAACATACGCTCCAATATCATGGAGACGGGGGCGGGGGGAGACTAGACCTCATGACCTTTTTCTTGCAACAAGATGCTTTACCCAATCGAGCTAGGTCCCTCAATCCTAATTTTGTAAATTTTGATAAAATAAATTTGAAAAATTATTAATTACATAATTATTTAAAAAATAGTATCCAATATTTTATGGTAAATTACTATACTTTATTTACTAAAGTACATAACTATTTGATATACTTTATTTACTATTTAGTGTAATGAAAATAACAATTTACTTTTATACCCTAATCAGGATGAAATTAATTCTGCCTCGAATAACTTTAGGTCTGATGACAGAATGAGTGTGGCGGAAAAAAGTGCTGATGGCCTTTTCACTATTTTTAAGTGGGCCCATAAGGAAGTCTGTGATTTGAATGGCCATAATATAGATCTCAACAACAGAGTCATGGAGTTGTTTCAGAAGGTGAGTTGGAGCCGTAAGGAGAATGATGGACAAAACACCCCCTTAATGGAGAAAAGACAACAGTTGTAGGAGGAAAGATTGTCTAGGTTGGAGAGCAATATGTCCAAGATTGGCCAAAATATCAAGGCCACTGTGGTGCATAATCATAAAATTTCCAGGCATAACACCATTATCATTAATGCTATGGTGGAAAAGTTGGAAAAAAATCAAAAGGGCTCGTTGTTCGTGGACTTGGATGCAAACAGAGGTTGTAGCAGAGATGTTGTTGAAGGGATTTCAACTTGCACCCGGGCTAACACGAAGAGTAAGGTGCCTGCTTCTACACATATGGTTCAAATCCTCAAGCAGGGAATGCAGGAAATGAGTGAAGTTGAGAAGGAAGCTGAGGAGTTTTTGAACTTCATGGAGTAGTGCTGTTGTTGTCTACTCTGGCTTTTTGGTGGTCCTTTTTTGGACCCTGTTGTCTCTTTGTTGATGTCATTTCTTTTTGGGACAGCTGTCTGTTCTCTTGGACTTTTTTTGCTCTATCTTTGTATGTTTAAACTTTGTGGTTTTAGGTCCCTGTAAAAGCTGTTTTTTCCTTTTCAAAAACAATTTACTTTTATAGATTTACAATTATTTTTAATATGGGTCATATATTTTATTTGTTATATAAATATATGTGTATATCAACTCTTTAATAGTATTAGTTAACATGTTCATATCATTATACTCTATTTCTTATGGTCATTATAGTTACACCTCTTAGCATAAATATCATCCAATTTAATGGTCAAATAATTAATAATAATTTTTTTAATTTATATTAGAGAATAGCAAATGGTTATCCTAATTTTATTGACCAAAATTTATTTTGGAAAAAAAAATAGTTAAATATATTTGAGTTGGAGTAGTATTGGGATGGTTGACTTTCCAAAAATTCTTATACTTCACCCCTATAAACATCACCTAAATACAATAAGTGTTAAGTGGAATATCCATTCTTATGAGAGACGAGTTCATATTAACCACTACTCATGAAACATGGATCAATAGACTACATGATTAAATCTTGATAAGCATCATAACATAATTTAATTTTCACTAATAATTGATTTCAAACTAAATTATCAAATATAAATTACAAATTTTATTAAAAATATAAAACATTCCTTCTATAAAATTAGCACATCTATAATTATTTATGTAAAGACGTTGAAGACCATTAATACAATCATATTCATACAATTATTTATTTTTATTTTAAAATTACCATCCATAACATCATAATTTTATGAGTCATATTATCAGATAACCATCATTTCAAATCATTCACATGTCTAAATCTTAGAAAATATAGTATTATGCCACCAATTTCCAAAAATGCACATAGATTGGATAAACTTAGGATTATTTTCATTTTTTTAATAATATAGGTTATTGTAGTTGTTTTTATATATTTATATCAAAAAAATGATATTTAGATAAGATATTTTATCAATCTTATCAACTAAATTATGTCTAAAAGTTATTATGTGTAGATAAAGGATTTCAAATTATTAGATTTATGATCCAAAGTGCTAGATTGTAATTATTTAATAATGTTGTGTTAGATTAATTATTTGTGATTAAAAGTTTAGGTCATTTTTAGTTATTGATGGAAATTTGGTAATCTCCCAAGTAATTGAAAAGATATGATTTTGTAAGCCCATATTTGATTATGCAACTTTAACCTTTATGATAATAATTCATGTGTGTTTATTTATGTCATTGGAAATGTTAAATTTCATTATTTTCTATGGTTCTAGGAAAATTCACCGCCAACAATTCACTGACGAAAAATTCACAAAATTCACTCCAACAATTCATTGCCCCAAAAATTCACCAATGGAAAATTCATCGCCAAGTAAAATTCACTGCGAGCAATTCACTGTAGTGGAAAATTAATCGCATTAATATTTTTAACATATATTTCAAAAACTTTGATTTTATTAAAAATATTAATGTGGTTAATTTTCTGCTGTGGTGAATTGTTGACGGTGAATTTTCCATGACGGTGAATTGCTGGTGGTGAATTTTCTGTCAGTGAATTGATGGTGGTGAATTTTCCGTATCAAAGTGGATAAAGATGATAGAAAAAGGGTATATAATTAGCATGTTTTTGTTAAATATCTAACATAACTTATTGTTAAAGTTTTATAAGGGACTAATATCAATTGAACATTGATGCATCATATAGATTTACAAGTATACCTTAAGAAAAGTTCAAATTTTAACAACAAATGTAATCAAAAGTTTTTCCTTAATTTTATTTGGAAACTATAACAACCAAATGATTTTGAGGACATTTAGGAATAGGAAAGTGATTTTTAATTAAAGAGGGATGCCAAAAACATCCTTTCTACCTAAGATTTTTTTTTTTTTTTTATAAATCTAATGATTAGAATGTTTATTTGTTTTGAATGGTGAGTTGCAACAATGACAAATTAGAATGAGGAATTTATATTTATTTTAAATCTTCTGGTCATTCTTAGAAAAAGCTACTTGTATTATTATTCTTTGACTATTGCATATTTCTTTCTTAATTATCAAGGAATTTGAAAGGTAAAGAGCCTAAAATTCTAGGCACTAACATGCATTTCTTTTACTGTCATTTATGAGATCCTTTATGGTGGATAGTGGGATTACTAGTAGGTTAAATTCTTAGTACATTCACTCCATACGTCTTAGGCTCAAATGTTGTAAATATTTGAGTAATGTTATATCTTTTGAACACATTAATATTAAGTATTGAGCCATTTACTAAAAAAATGGTGTTAAAGAACTTTTTTTATTTTGTTTTGGGTGTATTAATGGTCAAATTTTGCACTTGTTTAAAATTGTTTTTGTTTAAAGAGGGTATAATATTTATTCTTGTTGCTAATGGAATGAATAACTAATTTTTATGCTTGGATTTTCAAAGGTTATATTCTCAAACATATAGATTATAGTTTTAACACCATCAAGGTTCCATATGATAGATACAATCTAGAAGGTCAAAATTGAGGTTGTTGGACCCACAAAGAGGTTGGAGGATCATTCCATTCTCAAGTTAATTATTTATTAGGAGAATGAATAAAATAATTGAATAGATTTTTTTTTAGAAATAGATGGTTTGAGTTTCAAAAAATGGTGCATGTTCTAGATCAATATTGTAGTGTGTTTTTGTTTTCAATTTTGGTTTTCTTTTGTTGAGTTATGAAATCAATGCATGCATTTAAGAGAATAACACCAAATTTTGAAAACTTCATGATGCTCCTTAATACCACTCAATTTTACTTACATAAGATATCATCTAGATAAATATTTTCTACTAGTATTGAAACTCTTCTCTTACACAAGATGGACTCATGATTAAGATCAAAATCAATATATTTGAAGAAGAATATATTCTCTATTAAAATATGAGGATGACTAATTCAAATCTCATCATTCTATTTTTAACTATCCAACTTTAAATTATTATAAAATAATAAACTATTCTATCAACCACCAGAATTATATAATCTCTAAATCTTTTTCATTTTAATTTTAATAATATCTAATTACAATCTAACTAATCATACTTAGCATTTAATAAATCCAAAGTTTACTGACCCTAATTTTTTTTTGGGTATATTTTCCTATCTTTTAATTGCAAGTATCATGAAGGTTATTCTTTTATCGTCGTAGGGGAACATCAAATTTAAATCACACAATTCTCTATTTTGATAATTTTCTAAGACTGTAGACCATCCAATTTCTAATTACGATGGTCTTTTGCCTATTTTTTTCTCTCATTTTCACTATAATATACTTCAGATTTTGACTCCCTCACCTTCCATAATTTGGGATTTTACAATACAGCAGTCAACTCCATATAGAATTACATTGTTACCATTGATATTGATCGATTTTATTTTGATTACCAGTCGATTTTACAACATCCCAGCTGGATTGGGGTTTACCGAATCAAATGCAATACGTTTTCATATTTTAAACTGATCGCTCCTCCGACATTACAAACAAGCATTGAAACGTATTGCAGACGCCATGGAAGGAGGTTGGTGGATATTTTTCCGTAATTAAAGGCGAACGTTTGATGAAAATGAAACTTGGCCGTATCTGTTGAGGAAATAGCTTTCAACAATGCCAGTAAGATGATTCTATTTCTATTATAGGTTAATGATGATAGCTTTGTGGACCCACAAAACCCACGTAGATAGCGTTTTGAAAGATAAATCACACTTTCTTTCCATGCCCTTCCGATAGCATTTTGAATCTTCAAATATTAGCAGAAAAAATCTAGGAAATGAGGTAATGGTCTACGAATTGTATTTCAATTGTCATTAAAATTATATTAATATATGCCTCAATCAATTTTTGTTGTATGGATAGTGATGCTTTTTATGTTTAGTTAAAAGTAAATGATATTTTCATTTTGACTGAAAATCTTTTAAAGTGTATATCATGTCTATCTTGTCATATGTTGAAAAGTTTAGAACTTTTCAAAAATAAACAAATAAATATATTATACCTATCATTTCATGTTGAAGAACTTGTTGAAAATTTTAGTGTTTTCCAACACATCATTATGAAATTCAATTGAGATAAATACTTAGGATATTTTTTAACAATTTGTTGAAAAAATACATTAAACTTGTTGGATAAAACAAAAACACACCATCTTGTAATTAAATTGTGATTCAAAAAAATGACCTATATTCTATTAGCACATTTTAACCAACTTTGATGTATGGATGGTGATGCTACTCAATGCTATGGCTCACATTTATTTGAAATTAAATGATATTTTAACTTTGAAGATAAATCCTTTAAATTTATATATGATGCTTATCTTGTCAAATAGAAAAAGTTGTTGAAAAGTTTAGTGTTTTCCAATAATAAAAACAAAGATATATATTACACATAAAAAAACCATTTGAAAATTTTAGTGTCTTTCAACTTACCATTATGAAATTCATGTGAGATAATTATGTAATATTTTTCAATGATTTGTTGAAAAAAAACATTGAACTTGTTGGGAAAAATAAAAACACACCATCTTGTAATTCAATCACGAATCAAAGCAATGATCTCTATTCTATTAGTACATGTCTCAACCAACTTTGTTGTATGGGCATGATGCTACTCAATATTGTGGGTCACATTTATTTGAAAGTAAATGATATTTTAATTTTAAAACCAACCATATGTGATAGCCATTAATGTGTATTATGTCACAAGAATAACTACTACCTTAAAGTAATACCTTAGGTTGTGCAGGTAAAGCTGATCTAGGTGACACTTATTCCTCTATGCTCAATTGGGATGTCATGTTGCAAATATGAATATGACACATCCGATTACCATTTCCTATTCTCACCATTGAAAGAAATCATACAAATCCTTCTATTAGTATTCTTCCTACAACCTCCCACTTGTGTTTAGTTTCCATCAAAATTATTCTATATAATATTTAGTTCGGTGAGTACTAGATTTTCTAATTGAAATATTTTTTTATAGGTAAGTATTACCAAATTTGGGTGGTAATTCCCATCCTATCATTATGGCCATGTTGTCACACTACAAGAATTTAATTTAGAGTCTTTTAAATGTGCCACCTTCCCTTCAAAGTATGTACCCGTTGAGGACATGTTCCTCCTTGTGCGAGCCAACACTCATATTAGTGTTGATGGATTTAGATTGCTCTGTGCACTCACCAATTTAGGCTAATGTTGGAATAATTAGCCATTACTTTGTTCATGTGTTACAATACCTCAATTTATCACAGAGGATTTCACCTTATTCTTGTATGATTGCACACGTAGGAGGTTCTTTTAAGTCTGCATTAATTGTGGGCCGAATGAAAGGTTTGGAATTTATGTTCACGATGGAGACTCCTATCCTGCTAACAAGTGATCAGAATCAATTGTCATTCTTAGGTCGTATTATAGACCAACGTCTAAAATTGGTGTTAATTGAAAGAGGGTTGATGACTATGAAAGCCATTTAACTTATTCTGGGAAATAAGTTTTTGGTTTCTGAGGAGCAACACCAAGTAAATACTGATATACCAGCTTGGTTTGTTGTTTCCCTTCTTGACCTTAGGTTTCCCAAGGATGTCATTGGGGTATTGACCCGCAAAGTATTTTATCTGCATTTTCTTGGGGATTTAGACATCGTTCTCAACCCTGCACAATTTGGGGTTGGTATTGTTGGATTGTGACAACAAGAAAAAGATTGTGAAAATCAATCACAAGAAGGAAAAAACAAGATTGTTAAAACAATAAAACAATCTCTCTTATTTTAGAAAAAGGAATAGTTTTTTGCTTTCGGAAGAAAGATTTCAATTATCTTTGAAAGAATAAATCTGATTTTTTATTCTATGTTGAGAGATTATTGTTATCTTCAAGAGGTTATAAATATTTGTTCTCTTGAAGGAAAAATGAGTGAATTGTACAACAATATTGCTGCAGCTGTAAAGATTGCAAATGTAATTGTTTTTCCTCTGAGCAATAAGATTACCAATAATTGCCCCGTGGATGTTTCCTTGGCAAATTGTCAAGGTTTTACCACGTAAATCTGTGTATTTTCATTTGTTCTGTTATTCTTCTTTATTTTTCTCGTTACTTCCTTGCATCTAATTTGTGCTATAAATTTAATATCTCTAGGTTAAAGCTTCCGCATTTTTAATAGGTATCCCACATCCATGAGATCTGCATTTAACAATTGGAGTTCCACATTATTACTCCTTTCTACTAGATATTGATTGTACTGAGCTTCTAGTGCATCGCAGCCGCACTTTGGTTGCATATTAGTTCTTGCACAAGCTATACCAGTTCAAGCCAATGGATGATTCCAAATGGCTTGAGGAGTTCAATATTTTTGAGGAGTGATCAAGTACTTACCAACGTTTTTGGCCAAGACCTAGATAAGATATACCTAGGGTTCATTTATGGGTTGGGTATAGAATATGTTTAAATGGATTTTATCCTAGTTTATGGAGTTTTGTGTAAAATGACTTATGTAAATATCTCTAAGAAATATATATTGTTCTAGCTTAGGGTTCGAAAAAAGACTCCTTTTGAACATGTTCTTCTTAAAAGATTCTCTTATGAAAGTAATATATACTTTTTTTATTCTATGGTTATTTTTTGTTTCATGGTTTTTTCATTCTAGTATTCTATACAATGATATGAGTTTAGTTATCATAACATTTTCTATGCTTAAATGGGTTTTAATTATAGATTCTAATTTTAATTTATTTGTGTGAAGAAGTTATCTTTTATGATACACATATATATTATTCACAGAGATTATGGCATTCCCAATATGGCTGTTGATATTGCCCCTATTTGTTTTTTCCTGAATTGGATTTATATTGAACCCTTGTTTTCACAGATGCTTCCCATTTTTATATCATTATGTCCCTTGTATTTATTTACTAGCTCAAGGCTATTCTAGATAGTTAGTAATGATTGGTCCTATTCAAACATTTTCTAAAACATTCTCACTACCAGGGTTTGGGCCAGGTTCGACCCTTGGCACGTGTACAACAATCTGGCTGCCGGTCTTTATTAGTTTGCATGAAGGAACATTTGTTTCCTTTATATTTCACATGCAACTTCTAGCTTTGCCTTGGTGTGGCAAAAATCCTGGTAATGGAGACCCATGTTCTTCTAACTTGTACCAAGGGTCAGTTAGCTTTCCATGGGTCGATTTCTAATTGGTGTTTGAAAGGTTTATTGTAGAACCCTAACCCACTTACCATTAAATCTATCAAAATGGTGTTGGGTACTAAGTTTTTGGTTAAAAGTGAGTGATATCGAGTAAATTCTTATATCACGTCACATTTTGTGGTTGTCTTGCTTGATCTACATGTCAGTAAAGACATGATTTCACAATTGACCCAAAGGGTATTTAAGAATGCTTATCTTCAAGGTTTAGACTTGGTTTTAAATGCTACTTAGTTGGGTGAGGAGATTCCTTGCCCCCGCGATTTGCCACTTTCTGGTTATAAGTCGATTGACCTACTTCCTTTCATATTATATGTCATTGGGATGGATTATTGGGCGCATCACCAACATTCAAAATAGGCTTATGATTTTCTCAAATGTTTGTATCAGCTTATGCCCATTCAAGATACTAAGTGGATTTCAATTTTTATTGTTTGTGAGACCTAGGAAACTTAGTTTCCTTCATATTCTCTTTGTATCTAGGCATGTACATATTGATTTAGTTTTGTAAAGCCTTTACTTGATTTTATTGGTATACACATGGAATAAGGCTTAATCTGATTTTTCTATCGTATGGTGTGTGTGGTCATTTTTTAGTACAATTGATATTCTAGTTAGGCTTTAAATGAGCCATAAGTTATTTGGTCAAGAATTACATGGCAAGCAAAGGCTTCCACTTTTGATAATTTGTAAATATTAGGGTGATCCCATAATAGTGGTTTACAATTTTTTGCCAAACTGGACACTGAAATTATTATTTTTAACTAAATCTTCACATTTGGGCACCTATAACGGTTAAACTGTGAGGAATTTGAAGATGGTGCAAACTAGAGTCTCATCAAATTTTGTCTGTAGATTCTAAAAATATTTTTTTCAAAATTTTTGGAATCAAATTGCACTTCTTTTTCCATCTCCCACGAAAATTGTTTTTTTTAGAAAACAACATTTTTAAAAAGTGACACACACCGTATAATGCATAACTTTTTTTCCATGAAGGATAAAATTCTAATTCTTTCAAATTTAGATTTGTAACTCTGATATCTAGTGCTTCCACTTAGATAGTTTTTTATTGAATATTTTTTCCTTAATCAACTTTCAAAGTCAAACAAATTACAATTCAGACACAGTGCGACCATATAACGCGTAACTTTTTTTTGTATATGTCAAAATTTAATTTAATTTTTTTTGTTGGATCAAGGACTTCAATATCTGGAGCACTCATATTTTTCATTTTTTTTTTTTATAATATTCCATTTTTCCACATGTGAAGAACAAAGAAATTCATTTTCGATGAAAAACCTATGTTTAATAAAACTTAAAAAACAAATACATATATAAAATTATATTCATTGGATAGCTTGTTCCGAGGAATACCATAATCATTTGAAATAAATTTTAAATGAATTCATTTGATCCCCAAAAGTCTAAATCAAAAGTGATTTTTTATTAGCATTTTGATAGGTGTAAAGGAGACGCATTTATAGGTATGGTTTAAAACTAGCGAGGTTCTATCCAAGGGGGTTTGATCTAAGGTGATTTGATCAAACTCTCTTCAATTGGAATCCTTAAAATGGAACTTTTTAAGGCTTAAATCATTATATTTTCTAAAAATATGTGATTTCAGCTAAAATTCGTTCCTCTAAGGAATTGTAAACCACTATTATGACAACACCCATTACTACTTGGACCAAAAAAGTTTTTGAGTTAATAAAAGTTCCATATGGCCATTTGTATGTAATGATGCAATATGTATGTTTCCTATAATTCTATTCGCACTAGTTTTAGGTGACATAGGCTACTATTTTATAGTTTACAAGGACATTGTTATTAATGTTGTTTCCACTACTGTATTCTTATTTTAGATATACCTTGGTAGCCCTATATTTTTTTCCTATTATTATAACTATTGTAACTTCTAAGAAACAAATTTAAAGTGCTAGGTGCAATTCTGTGTTAGTGTGTTTTTTATTGGCCCTTTTTAAGTAACAATTCAATTTTGGGTCTAGAATTGCATACCTTTCCTCATATACTAGCATCATTTAGATGTGATTACTTACCTCTTGCCAGATCAGTTTATCTTCCTTTAGCCCCTTTACTGGACTTGGTCCCCTCCTTCTAGTATCTCCTCTTGAATTATTATTTTTAAGCCCCACCATGCTTATGTTCTGATTGTAGATAGGTAGGGATCTATTTGAGCAATGCCATGGTTTGTAAGCTTTTTTGCTTCCCTATTTGCCTCTTGATATACATGGTTGATTGAAACCATCTATAGTTCTTCCCAAAGTTCTTTGATCTTGTTAAATTTTGGTTGCAATTTCCACACTCCTATCTGACCTTTAGTGATGGCATTTACACACACCATCAAATCACACTCTAACTCAATTAATTTTAGTCCTTTCTCCTTGCAGATTAGTAAGCCTTGAAAGGTTCCTTCTATTTTTGTTGCATTATTTGTTGATGGGGGAATTTTAACTAATCTAGCTACTACAATTATTCCCTTGTTATTTCAAAAAATGCACCTTGCTCCTTCCTAGCTTGGGTTTCCCCCAGACGACTCGTATGTGTTTAATTTTAAATTTCCTAGATTGTAGGAGGGTTCCATTTGACCTTATCACTTTTTACTTTAAGATCCAGGGATAGATGGAATGATGGAGGTATTTTTAGGTCCTTCCAATTTTTCATTAAGCTTTCATCCCCATAGAAACTTTGTTTTCCTTTGTAGCTTAATGTGTGCATTCAACCATTCCATTTATAGGTTGAAGATCAAGTGGAGAGCAAGTTTAGAGAAAAATTGTCAAAGTTTTTAAGATACAAAAGTTATCATTTAAAGTTCAAGAATGAATAATTGAAGCTACAAAATTAAGTATAGGTTTTCCTGAGCTAACAACCGAGAATATGAGAGTGCATACATCAAGGAAAATAACCCAAATCTCAGTTTCATAAACCCTAATAGAGTCCTTTGTGCCCTAAAATTAGGCTTCTTATAGCAAGGTACACACCTCTTTGAGCTCTAAAAACTTCCCTCATAGTTGCTATAACAATTAGGTATCATTTTTAATTGTTATTTGCATCTTTTGACTCTATAATTACATCAATCATAGTGATTTTTTTGGTGAAAATTTCTAGTGGTTTATCTAGGTCTTGATAAGCCCTAATTTTCCCAACTAGTCATTTTTGGCGAACTCGACATATTGAACATTGCAATTTTTTTATTTTGAAGTCTTTCATTGCATCCTAGGGTTAGATATCGTATTCACTTGCATCTTACTTACATTGAATGAGGATCTAATTTAGGGTTTATTGCATTGCATTTGCAATTGCATCTCATTTAGAGTTTATATTTGCATTGTTTTGCATCTCACTAAATCTAAAAAATACAAAAAAAAATCAGTCATTATGCATCTCATTTAGACCCCATTTATTTGCATTTGAAAATCAAACCAAATTTTCATTTCAACATAGGTCCTTGCATTTATCTTTTCATTGCATTTTCACATTGCAATTTTTATAAAAAATGAAACTGAAACTCACTGCCTTAGAGTTGGAACTTAAAGACATTAATGAAAGCTTGCAAATCATTAAAACATAGTTTAAAAATACCTAACTAGGACCCATTCACCCTTACTGGTGAATGATTCCGTGATCCAATCAAACCTACATCTTTTGGCATCTGCAAAAACATTAAAAATCAATTTGAAATCAATAAAAACTTCTCAAAAAAACCTAACAGGACCATTCGCCCTTATTGGTGAATGATTCCCTATTAGCTATTGATCTGCATTTTCTTTACATTAAAATATCACTTTTTAGCTTCTATTTGGTGCTGTTACTTTCCTGATTTATTGTTTCATCAATTTTATTACATTTAGCTTAAATTGATTCATTTTAGTGCATTGTTAAAAATCTAAAATTGCATTCAAGCATTTCATTTTTAGTTTATTGCATTGTGTAATTAGTAAATTTCATTTCTTAGAATATGAAAATTTCATTTCATTCTAGGTTCTTGCATTGCCCCTTTGCCATTTTAGGGTTTGCACACTAGGTTTGTAAAACTTGTATGAGCTTTACAACTTGGTGTCATATTCACAATACTATTATAAGGTGTAGTTCAAGGCTCATGTCATCCTATGATATCTCACTCACTGTGGATCTTGGGTTTTCTAACTCTCTTTCTCATAGTGTTGAGAATCAACCCTCCATGGCTCATAGTTTGCATACTTCATTACCCATGACTTCACTCCCTACAACCAATGTGCTTAATGTTACCAAAATCGTCCTTACCATCCCTATTTCCACTCAAGCTTTGGGTTCTACCCTAAGTCAAGGTTGAATTCCAATTCTCTCCTCCACAATACCAATTTGTCCATCCCTACATATACTAGTACACAACCCACAACAAAATTTCTACCTAAGACAACATTTCAACCTACAACAACATTCTAACCTACAACAACATTCCAACCTACAAAAACCTTTCAACCTACAACAACTATTCAACTAACCACAAAATTTACACCCACTAGCATTGTGTACACTTCCATAGGTATTTCTACAGGAATTCCTTCCACCTTTGTGCCTTCAAATACCATAATTCCTCAATAATCAAAATCCACCAACTGACAATTCACTAGTCCTTTGCATACATACACTACACCACCTTATTCCCCCCAACCTTACAACCAAAATGACCCTCTTATTAACTCACTTTTACAAACTATGACATCCCTTCAACAACAAGTGACAACATTACAACAAAACAACAACATTCAAATTTTGGAATACATCAAGTCTACCCAATTTTCCCTTGACATATTAAGAGCACAAATGCCCCAAGGTATAAAAGTACCTCACTTTGAGAAATATTGTGGGAAAGGAGATCCTGTCAGCCATGTTTCCAATTTTACGACCTTGTGTAGTGATTTCATCTTTGAGGATAAAATTTTGGCTAAGATATTTTTTAGATCTTTAAAGGATACTACTTTAGAGTGGTTCTCCTCTTTGTCAAACATTTCAATTGGTTCTTTCAATGAAATTATTGATTCCTTTTACAACCACTTCCATATTCACATGGGTCCCAAGATGAGCCTTGTAGATATAATGACATGCAAACAAAAAGAAGAGAAAGTAATAAATTTCTTAGGAAGATATCAAACACTTTATTCACAAGTTAGCATTAAGATTCCCAATGCTGATCTTCAACGAATGTTCATTGCCAACTTACAAGATAAAATCCAAAGAAAAATTGAAATGTTGATATTTTTGTCATTCACACAGTTATGCATAGCCCTTCATGATTATCAAAATTCGACTAGTGGTCATGATGTGAAAAATCTCCCTAATCATATTGAAAAATATGAATCTACGACTCAAACCAATTATCAACCTTTCAAAAGGTAGAATAAGGGATTTTTACAACTGAATTCCCCTCAAACAATTCAACAAACTAATAATCAAGTGGTTGCTATTAAGACGACAACCCCATTCAGGGAACAAGAGGGAGAGAGTTCACTCCTTTACTTGATACCCTTCATAATATCATGTCGCAACTCATTGACAAGAACATGCTTACCTTATGTCATGTTAGAGAATGTGACCCTAATATACCATTTCCTAAAGGCTTCCAAAAAAGTTCTTATTGTCATTAACATCAACAAAATGGACATGGTACAAAATACTATAAGTGTCTTAAACATCTTGTGCAAGACCTTATTGATAGTAATCAACTTCAAATTGGAGGTGTGAATGATCAAGGTAATAAGTCTATAGCCCCTCCTAATCAAAATTTTCAAATCCTTATAAATCCCATGTCTAAGCACAATATTTCATTTGTCAAAGCTAGTGAGACAAAGAATGATGTGATGAATGTTGATATAGATGATGACATGAATATTATTGAACAACCTCCCTCAGAAACTGTGATAGCATTTATCAAAGCTAGACCTCATAAGGGTTCAATTAAAAATCCTCTTGACATTGCTTTCTCACAAAATAACATACCTAAGCAGGAACCTGATGGTCCTCTTTACATAGGTGGCCAAATCAATGATAAACCCACTAATGTGATATTGACTGATCCCATATGTGGAGAGAATTTGATCATAGAAGAATTCTTATATGTGCATGAATTATATCAAGATACATATGACAAACTGAAAGAATGGATCAAGATGCATAATGGGTTTGCTTGCCCTACAATAGACTCGATAGATATCAACTTTAAAGTGGGACCGAAAACATTAACTATATCATTTTCCATCATTCTGCAATTAGACCAATTTCACGTGAAGCTAGGCTATACATGGCTTCGCTCCATGAATGTCATCCCTTCGGTTGTGAATAAATGTTTAAATTTTCCATTTGGCAATGCTATCTTTAATGTGCATCATAGTAGATTTAATCCTGTGTCAACAAAAGGAAAATTTTCATTCGATTACTTTTGGCCCAAGCTTATGGAACCTATCAAGCCTCATGTTGATTTATTTTTCAAATTATATCAAAAGTTCAAGGTAAAGAAAATAGTAGAATTATCCCTTCGAAACATGCCTCAACCTATAAATGAAACACCTATCCTTGATGAAGCAATTATTGAACTAAAAGCACTTTGAAACATACACAAACAACCTATAGAAAACCCTCCTCCTATTTCCAATAAGAGACCATGAGATAACACAAAAAATCTTGTTGTCCCTCCTAGAGTCAAACAAGTTTACAAAGCCAAAGAGAAAGCGGTTGAACAACCTATTGTTGTTTCTTCTATTCCTCCTAAGGAAGAGAAGGAACCTATGATTGACAAATCCACTCTAACAAAAAAAAATTGAAAATAGATTCAAATGAAATTGAAGTGCTAGAGAGTGTAGGTGTAGGTGATGTGTTGTTGCTCATAAATTACAAAATCAAGAAGATAAGAACAACACATAAAATCAAAATCCAAACTTACTTGAAGCAAAGAATCATGATCCTATACCTTCGCTGCAACATAAATAAGAACATTGCATGGACATTTTTATTCAACCTCCTGTTGTGATAAATCTAGATGATGACATTGACATTGTAAAAATTGATGAACAAGTGCTTGATGAGTTGAATACATTTTTTTCTTCTTCTATGCTCACTTAAATGATAAATCTCCTAAAAAAAGTTTTGAACTTGGTGCTTCTCCTAGTTTGACACTTGCTCTTGTCCCTTTGGCTAGTTTTCCGCCTTCCATTTATCCCGACCAAGATTGGGATGTGGACAACTTGCTTTAGGTTGAATCGCATGTGCCTTACTATTTTTTTGTATTATTTCTTTTTCTTTTGTGTGATTGCATGTGTGGACATCAAAATTTGCAAATGGCTAAAATTCTAACACACATCATTAGCAACAAAGAAAATATTCAACATCCATATGAGATAATCCAACATCTTTTAAAATACAATCCAATAACAAGATAACTAAAAGCATATAAATAAAAACATGAAGTATATCTATCCCATATTGGATTGGTGTCACTTTGTTGTGAAAAGTGACCCTTTTTCAACCCTTGACAAATCAATGATGCAAATGACAATGGGAAAAATTAGATCTCAATACATGAAGAGAGTAACTTTGAATGAGGATTGTGTGTGCTAAAATGAGGAATGCGACCTCCAATTTATAGAATATCAAGTTGGAAGAATTCCCAAAAGAGAGCAATGTGGGACAAAGATTCAACCAATACGAAGGAGCTACTTGTCACCATGTCAGTGGAGGGAGGATGTGCAAGTTCTGGTCAATGTGCCAATAAATGACATTAGTTGGCCTTTTCAAATTTCAAATTTGGCTCAAGTTGGAGGGAGAAAAAGGGACTTAAATGCCAAGTGGGGGACATGTAAGAGGGGAGTTAATGCCATGTTGGAAGGGACAAGTCAACTTGATTTGAATTCAAACTTGAGGGAATATTCTCTAAAGATGCCTTGTTGAGGGAAAATGAGGATTTAATAAATGAATTAATTGATTTATTTGTGCAAGTGGGAAAATCTAGAGAATGCGACATGCATTAGATTAGATTTAATCCTGATTTAGTTAATTTAAAAGAGGATCTAGGTGATTTGACCTTTTTGCTTTAGAGTTTAAAGATTAAACTAAATCAAAAAGGAGATGAAAGATGATTTTTAGATTTAATTAAATAAAGATTTGATTTATTTAATCAAAGAGGGATAATGATAGGCTTAAATTTAACAAAGTTGATTTGTTTAATTTAAATGGATGACCTTAGAGATAAATCAAATAAGCTTGATTTATTTGATGAATGGATGAATATGAATTAATTAAATACATGATGTTAATTTTGCATGTCTACATTTTTCCCTCTTTGAAGCAATGTACTTGTTGCATTGGTTCAAAGAATAAAATTTCCGTGATAAAAAAAATAAAATGATTTTTTCGGATGCCCCAGTGGAAAGAAGTATGCTAGTACATTGCCCCCTCGAGAGATCAAGAAAAAATATTCGATTTGAGGGTCGATCTCATGATAAATAGGTTCAAAATGGATGGTTATGATGATGATGAAATGAGATGTTTTCAAGATGCTTAGAATAACCAATCTATATTATCCTAAACAACTTAAATGATAATGCAATGCACGTGAGATGTATGATGCGATAATGCCTATATGATTATGCAATGGATGTTTTATGCAAATGTATGGTTTTATGAGATGCTTAGACTACAGATCTACATTATGATGATGAACATGCATGTGAGATGATGTGCAAAATGTTGATGGTTTATGGATGCAGGATGGATGCAATGGTGATGATGATTAACTATCCTGGCATGATGTTAGTGTGGAAAAGAAGAAATGAGAAATGAGATGATGACAAGAGGATCCAACAAGCCAAATTTATGAGAGATGATGATGAGAAATGAATGATTTTCTTATCAAGAATTGAGATTTTAAAAGGGCCACTTACCTTATGTTTGATAACATACATAAGCACGATGCATCATGGTATAAAGAACCAGGATGGCATTGCACTTAGTGTGATTGACCTTGACTCAAAAAATAGATAGGAGTATTCTTGTTCACATCTAAAATACATAAACCTTGCTAGGATGCACTTTAGAAGTTTCAAACATCTCAGATCAAAACATGGAAAGGTATAACCTATCAATGCAATAGTCAACAAGCTGCCCAAAACACCTCCATACATATCTAACGAAGCAAGTATTCGCCAAGTTATATTACAAGAATGTCAAACAAGCACAACAAAAAAAAGATAATGATCATTGCCCCATTCCTATCTCTCTAAATCCATTTGTTTGGACATCATTGAGAGGTTATTGGAATGAGTGCAAAGAGATAAGTCAAAATACAAAGATAAAGTAAAAAAACAAGCTGATGTTCTTCAATACCACTAACCAAAAGGAAATGTGTTTTTAAGGATAAGAACTGAAACTATTTCCAAAAGATAATTCCCATTGTAGGAAGGATACATCCTAGGACATGTTAGTGGATGGCGACACGTCATTTCCTTTATCCAAAGTGCTATTTCTGATAAATAATGCCCATTGTAGGAAGGATACCTCCTAGGACATGATGTTATCAGATGATTGATATGGGACTGATTGGATGATGGGCTCTTAACACAAAGAGTTGACCAACTTGTTTACGTACTGACCTAAACTTGAGACTTGATGTTTTGAGTTTTACTTTTTCACCTGCTTAACATTTTTCTAATTGCTTCACCAAAGGTTGAGAATGATGATCGTTTATTATGAGTGATGTTATTGTGGGTAAAATCGAGATGAGACAGATGGATTTTTTTCAAATATTTGGATGTTTTTGGAGTTTTTGAAATGTTTTGAGGCTGTTTTTGGTATTTTTTGAGATTTTCAAATGTTTTGATTTTTGATTTTCCAATGTTTTTGGGGTTTTCTAAGATTTTTACCAAGAGACTAACCTAAGGACCTATCCTAGGGGCCTCGAGGGCTAAGAAGAAAATTAGCCTTGCTTATGTTATACATGCAGAGACCACGTAGTTTGAATGATGACTTGATTAATTTACAGATGAAGATATACATGATGAAATTTCAGTTTATTATGATGGACTCTTAAAGGATTGACCTAAGTGTCTCGAGGGATGATCAAAGTTCAACCTTTCCTATGTTCAAGGCTCAAAGACCTGTAGTTCAACAAGATGACTTTTTTTTGACTTTTTGACTAACTTTTTGACTTGCTTTTGGATTTTGATTTGTTTTGAATGTTTTTATGTTTTTGTGTTTTTTCGATGTTTTTTGGATTTTGATATGTTTTGGATGTTTTTTTCTTTTCGCATGATTTTGATGATTTGGATATGGATATGTGTGATGATATCAGTGCTCTATTTTGAGATTTTGTTGAAAACCAAGCTAAGGTTGATTGATTAGATTGATGGATTGACGATGATAACATTGTTGAGGATGCACAACAATGCAAGGATAGTGTTAAGCAACACGAGGATTGGGATGTATATCTCAAGATGATGATGGATTGATGATGACAACATTGTTGAGGATACACAACAATGCAAGGATTGTGTTAAGCAACATAAGGATTGGGAAGGATATCCCGAGATGATGGATTGATTGGATTTGGTTTATCATCCTTAAAGCTTGATTTGGAACAAATTTTTTTTGAATGATTTGATGTGACATTTGAAGTTAAAATTAGATGTGACTGATAGTGATTTTTTGGATTGATGTTCGATAAAAGATGAAGAATGATAAGGAATGTCTTCTCATCAAAATATGCCATGGGCTAGTGCTTTGGACTCTAGATCACAAGTGCTTTGACCAATTTGATTTTACGTTTTCCAATGTTCAGATCACTACATAAGTTGGAGGATATAGATCAAGATTTATTCTTGAAGCAATATGTAAATATCTTCACCCAATTTCTAGAAATGTATGGAATGCCATGGATGAATGGATATGGCAAGCATGCAAAGGATGCTAAGGATTATCTTGCAATAAGATAAGATGTTTGAATGGAAGAATTCTTTATTGGATAATGCTTCATGACTTAGATAACGTTGGGATAGGATAGGATCAATGAAAATGACTCATGTCAAGATGTTTACTGTAAGCCAGCGTAAAGTGTGCACCAAACTTTTTCAAGATCAAGATAATTTGGACTATGGATGCAAATGGATAAAGATGGATTGGATAAATGGTTCATGGAAGAATGAATTTATTATGGATAAGATGGATGAAATGATGGATTTATTATGGATGGGATGAGATGCTTCCACCTGAAATAGTGCACATAGATGCTCGATTCTACACATGACGCCTGTTTTCCAAGTTTTCATCATGATACCTTCCCAAAGCATCGTCCATGCAGTTTTCACTAGAGGATGATTTTTCTCTTTCCATTTTCTATTTTTTTTTGGATTTTCATATTTTTTTATTTTTTCTGAAATATTTTAAGATCATGCGGAACCACTTGGTGGTGCTGATGCAAATGCCCCTATCATAATGTGCCATCAATATCCTGTTTAAAGAAGCTACTTTTCCAATATACATGTACTTGAATAGAACTTTTGAGATTCTTGATCGGCTTTGTTGATATCAAAGTTAACTTTGTCTTTGTGCGCACATCGCGATAGAGTTCCCTCTAAATCCTTATGATGAAAGGTCATTGCCAATACCTGCTTAATATGAGAATTGGATATCATGTGTGGAGGGGTGGATGGAGTGTTTTTTAGGGATAAAAGATGGATTGGTTGATAGTTTGGAACCTTTTACTCTCCAAACTTGGGAATATGAGCAATGATGGTTGGATACGAAAGTGTGCATGGAATTAGGACCAACTGCTTGATACACTTTGTACGTCACTTGAAAAGCCTACTTTTTCTTTTGTGGACATCTTTGATGGATACTTTTCCATTTTTTATTTTTCCCCATAGTTTCTTTGACTGATGGAGTTTGATAGGGATCATATTTCTTTGTATTCTTTGGTATCCATTTGTATTTGATTTGTTTGATATGCTTCTTAGCTTCTTTTTCTTTGATAAATTTCTCTATGCTTTGATTCAAATATTTCTTTTGATGTTGGTCCCAATTCATGGATGTGGTGATGGGTAGATGAAGATTCATGACGTGGCCAGTTGTAGTATTAGCATTGGTTTCACCATAAAGATTCTTCATGCTCCCTAGATGTTGATGTTTGCTTGAGACATATTTTCCCCTAGTATTGTGGAATTATTACCTTCATGCTTTCATTCTACCTGTTCTAAGATGTCTTGTTCAATAAGCACTCTTTGATAAATGACCACTGCAGATGATGTTTCAATTCGTTGCTCTGCTGACCCCAGAATGTCCTTTTTTGTTTGACCCATTTCTTTGAGGGGATAATGTTGGATATCTTCATACATGATGTCCTCATTCTAAATTTGGGATATATATAATCTTGATGTTGACAACTCAGTTTGACTGTAGGAATCAATAACTCGCTCTTTTTGAGTAATAATGTTAGGATTAACAAAATCCTATTCTGAATGAAGATCATCTACGTGTCCATCCACAAAAAGCATGTCATGGGTAGATGGAGAAGTATGTGCTATGTGGATATGATCATCACTTGCGACATCTTGTATAGATAAGAGAGTGTCCATTAGATCATTATAGTATCTTGGAGATACAAATTCTTGATCTTGATTAATTTTGGGATTTATTTTGACACACTTTGGATCAGTTTCTTGACATGGGTAAGTTTCAAAGGATGGATTGCTTACAAAGGGTTCTTGGACATCATCATTAGACATGGAAATTGGCTCAATATCCTCTAGATCTGCAACCATGAGGTCAAAGGATGTCAATATGTCTTAGAAAGGACCATTGCTAGACTTTGGTGAAAGATGTTGATCATGCTTTGGAATGAATTTTTGAGATATGTCCTCTAACTCATTAGGTGATGTAGAGACATTTTCAACATGGTCATTGGTCAAATCCTGACCGTTCTCCCCAATAGTTATCATTTTTTGTGCTTGTGCTTGTGTTTGTTGGGTAACTTGAGAGGCTTGGGCAGCTTGAGCTACTTGTCGGGCTTCTTGTTGTTGTAATGGTGCTTGGGCTTTAGCCTAGGTGGCTTGGTATTGTTGGAGGGCCGTTTGGAAGGCTTGGTAATATTTTAGCGCTATACTGCACTAGCTTTCCATATTTGGCTTTGGTGGTAGTGGTGGTGGATTTGGAATTGTGCTGGATGTAGTACACATGGTTGAGATATGTTTGGAGTGATCGTAGTGGTTGGTGTGATTGAAGTATTGGGTCCTTCGGAGAATGTGTTTTGGGGTGTTGGGATCGATGTCGTTGCTTGGTTAGATACCACCTATTGTTGTGATATAAATGGTATATTTGGAGGATTTGATGCAATGATTTGATTGGTGCTTGATGAATTGCCTTGGTTTGATTGATTTTGGACAATGTTCTGATTTGGGATGATGTTTAGATTTGGCATGATATGTTGAAATTGAATATTTTTGATGTTGGGAATCATATTGCCTTGTTTTAGGTAGCTTTTGTTTTTCATGGTGTTACCTTGACTTGGATTAAGACACATAGTTGTTAACATCTTGTTTGGACTTTGAATAACATTCATATGATTTGAAAACATATCCATCCAAAAGTTTACCAAGTTTGGACTCAAAATGTTCATGTTTGGTAAAGTTGTACTTGGTACATTCTCATTTGGCATGTAGGGATTTGATGGGATGATGTTGTTTTTTTGTAGGCTCATGCATTGATTGTTCAGTTGATAGACTTGTAGGTTTGGACTTGGATTTAAATCTACCATTGGGAAAGGTGTTCCAAACTTTTGAATGGGAATACTCACATTTGTTGTACCATTGAGGTTTGTAGGAGATAATGGTCCCATGTATGGATTGTATAAATATGAGTTTTGATAATCAATCTGCATTGTAAGGCTTTAAAATTTCAGTTGATTTGGATTACTCATGATGTATAGAGCAAGTTTATATTCCATGTTTTTCTTGTGTTGAAGTCTAGTTTGGACCGTAAAATAAGGATCAATTTTCAAGAATGTGGGAGGTGAACCTCTAATTCTTTGGGTTGATCCAAACTCTAGGTACAAAAAAGAAAGTCTAAGATTTTAAGGATCAAAAGGATGGTGATGAGATGGATGATTGGTGAATGATTGGAACTCTTAGGAAACCTTGAAGAGGATACTAAACTTTAGGACAAGAATTGATGTTTAATCTAATTTGGGATTGGTTTGGTTTGATTTGGAAAGTGAAATAATAAACTTTAAGAGGTTGGATGTTTCCCTAGAGTTAAATTGTTCACAAGATGCTAATTTGTCTAGGTGTGAGAAGAAGGATTCATCTAAACACTCCTATCCAAACAAGATGATATTGATAATTAACTCCTAAATCCCAAGATGTTGGATGTTATCAAGGGATGAATTTGTTCACAAGTTTTGATAATTTGATCAAATATGTGGAGAAGGATGCATCTACACACATTCAATCAAACAAGGTGATTTTGGTAAATGATTTTCCCAAAGTTTAACATGAAGGATTTTTCCAAGACTTTCGAAGAGTTGATGATGAGATGATTTTGATTTGATGTTTCAGGGATGGATGAAAGTTTTTATTTTTATCCTAAGAGACTTAGAGAGACTTTGTTTACTAGACCAAGATATTGAAGAACATGCTTTTCTCTAAGAGTAGTTCAAACCAAAAGACCAGTGTTTGCTCGAAAGATGATAAAAAGATAAACAAGCACATGTGTGGGGTTCAATTTGAGTAAATCTTGGTTAATGAATTTCTTTATCACAAACACACTTCTTGTTTTAGCTTTCAAACTGAATGTCTATGCCTCAATTTCTTTTCATCCCACAAAGTTGATTATGTGGAAATCAAGAAAATCAAGGTGATAGTTCCCTAATGTTAACTTTTGGAAAAGAAAATTAAGATATAGGCCCAAATACTTAGAAGCCTCTAAGGATAGAATCCCTAGGGAAAGAAATAGTTCTTTGGAATTTTCAAAGATATCTTCTCTTCTAAAGGGTTTTAAATTTGAATGATTTGTTTAATGTTTGTATCAATGTTTTGGATCCAAGCACAATGTTTTCAAATTGACTCACAAGAAATATAACATCCTAGCTCATTTGGTACATTTTTCTTGGTGGGCTTGTTTCATGCCCTTCATAGTAGAATAGATGATTTTACATGCAACCAAGGAAAAGATATAAAGGTATGTTAAGAATGAAATTTTAACCTTTATATTTTGACCAAGATCAGACATGGAAAATAACTTCTTGGAATCTAAGTTCCAATGCACCACTTTGATAAAATCATTGGATGAATTGGTTGGTTACTATAAACAAGGTTCTTAATGATGGTACATCATGGACATGGCACCTTGCGAGCATCCAACAAGCCACTAAAGGCTTTAATCAATCTTAATAGGGACGCTTATACTTTTTACGATAGTACCCTGTTCTAAAAGACACTATATGGCTAAGGCCTACATACCATGAGGACTTGATAGTTTAGTCTTATCCATTTATATACCGGCCCGAGTGAAAAACCGGTTGGATTTGCCTTTGAGTTCTCCTTTCGAATGTGTCTCTTAGGTAGGCCCCTCTAAAGGTAAACAACAACGTGCAAGCACATCCGTAGTTCGATCGAACTTCATTTAGAAACAAAGGGAGAACACACGCGATATACCTAACTCACACTCGCAACTTTTGTTCAATTTTAATAACTCAATTGAATTGTGGAGGCAATTAATTACTCAACTTAATGTCACCAAAAATCCTTTTGATTCTCAAGATCGTTGTGAGGTGTGAGAGAAGCACATACGTCTTTTCAATCATATTACTTTGAGTAAGTAATTACAAAACAAAGTAAGCACATGTTCATTTTAAGACCCACAAAGCAATTATGACTTCTTTTTAAATACCAAAGGAAATGTGAAAATTTTCCTTGTTCAATTGTTAACCTCAAATGAAATCTAGTCAATTTTCCTAAAGTTCATTTTAACCCTTTGCAAAAAAAATTGAAAGCTTTTGTAACATTCATTTTAGAGCCCAAAAAGAAGTGAGTTGATTTAAAACAAAAAATTAAAGCATGAAATGGAAGCTCCAAGCATTTAAAAATTCTTTATGAATTTCAAGTTTCAACACCTGCTTTTCTTCAACTCCAAGATTCATCCAAGATTGTTTCCAATGCTCCAACGTTGTGAGTTCTTTGTACAAATGAAAATCCTTCCTCCTTACTTTTCCTTCCTTTACACACTTGCACAACTATAATAAATTCAAATTTTTTGGTCAAAATTAAATTTGATAGTTTTCAGGAAAGTATATATGGAGCCAAATTTTCAAATTCCAAAACAACATATTTATGTTATAGAGCATATGTCAAACAATAAAGTTAGTTTTTTCTAACTTGCAGTCTCATTGAAAGCAATGCCTCTAGTATTGGAAACACTACATTGACAATTCTTAAATCTGCACTCATAATAGAAGCATGCACATCCTATAGAGGAAAGAGCAAAGTTTGAATTTTTGAAAATTGCAAATACAATAAAAGGTGCTCAATGCCAATGTTTAAAATCATTAGCCAAGTTTATATTGACAATAATACCAAAATAATCAAGTTATCATTCAAGAAATATGCTCAATTTGTGCCAAATTTCATGTTCAACTCATATGACATATAACTCGGTCCATGTATCATGGACAAAGGCATAAAACCTACAGGTGTTCACAAGCCTAGTACTCATATGCATAGTCAAGTGGTACGACCCCTACCAGTAAACTATAATCTACACTAACATGCATTAAAGATCTTAGCATTAAACCACCAACTTGAAGGAATAGAATACCACAATAATGAATCAGTCCAAACTTTTTAAATCAAGTTTCTGAACACAACACGAAGGTTTGGTCACCAATTAGTGTACAACCAAATCAAATACATCCATCTCCACAGTTAACTTGGATTTCAATACATAGAAGTGATTACTCAATGAATAGATTAAGTTACATGATACACACAAAATGGATTTATTGAAAAGGCTTTAAAAACTTTCAGGAAAAAGCATTTGATAGGTGTAAAAAGGAGACCAACAAATAAATGCTTTTAAAAGCTTTCAAGCTAATGCAGTTAGCAGGTGTAAATCCAAATTCCACAACATTTTACTAGCATCGTCCCCTCTACCTGTGCCAAGTGTTTGATTTATTTTGATATTTTCTCTTCATACAACCACTCTTTTAATGATAAAAACATCATTAAATAAGATAAGCATCGATATTGTTGAGGGACTCCAAAATATCAGCTACAACAAAATAAAATAAACACTAATGCTTTGTAATGAGAAAAGATAAAATAAACACTAATTCCTTTCAAACAAAAAAAGTACTTTTTAGACAGAATACATGAAATAAATGCCTTATAGCACATCTACACCGTTCGTACACTAGTTCTTATGGGGATTTCTTTTTCTTTTAAAATAACTCCTTAATCCATAATGGAAGGCTCATATACTACATATAAATCCCTATCTTTTACACTCCACCTAATACTAATTATCCTAGTCAATGTTCCTTCTGTGTTATTTCTCCAAGCTACAACATATAGAGAGAGTCCATATCCAAACACCCACAAGAAAAATTTAGATTGGAAATTGAAATTCAAGGATTCTACCTATGACACGATAGTGATCTTTTAGATTGGTTGTGTATTGAACAATAGAAGAGTAGGTAAGAGATTAGGTGCTTTAAATCTCCAAATGTATAAAGTGTAGATATTATCTAAAAAGTTGACTGTCGATGTATTTTCCAAAGTTAGTTGCCACATAAAATAATCTACCATGAATGGCTAATGTCACGTCACTTTATTTTGCTTGAATGCAATTTTCCCTGGTGGCACAACAGTGGCTGAGTCTTACTTTAATGGAATTCAATATGGTTAATCATGTGGAATTTGAAGGAAAGCTTTCTTGGTGAGGAATTAAAGGCATATGCTAAGCTAAGTAGCGCTCAGTGCAATTTCCAACATTCAAGATGCGTAAGAAAAAACAAAAGACTAAACTCAATGGTACTTATCTACATGTCAACTATCTCTGTCCCATCCCTCTAAAGTTTTGAGATCTCTTGCTTTTATTGACCTTTCACTTCTCCAATTTGGAAAGCCACAACCTTAAATGGTAAGACTATTCATGAAAATCATGCTGAAGCCTTCTCCTATAGTGTCAAGATCATATTAAATGCACCAAACAGATAAAAAAAATGCTCTAAAAACATCAAGCAAAGGCTTTATAGAGACTTAGTATCTACAAAAGAGTAATGCTTGATACTGACAATGTTAAATGACAATGTTAAAGCTTTGAATTCCTTTCAATGTTTTTTAGATTGTTAGGCGTATATGCAGAATATGGAAGCATTGACTAGACGCCTTGGTCGAAATGCACCTAGAATATGAAGACAAAGATGAGGAAATGGGTTGTTTTCTTAGTGAGTTGTGTGACTAAAGATCTCAAAGAGCTGTGATCTCATCGAACTCCATGACTATTGACTATGCACCAACAATTTTTTTTAAAAAGAGTGATTGAAAATACTGTTAACCAAATATGATTGGTGAGTTTAAAGTCAATCTTTTCCACTGACCTCACAATGTGTGCCAAGAAGAATGGGAGCTTTGGAATGGGATATGGACAATGATAAAAGGAATATTTGTCAGATGTTACAGTAGCAAAGTGCGTTGGTAGGCTTGTATGCAAAATGCGACAACATAGACAAGGCACATGAACTAATTGGCATAATGGCTCAGGAGATGCGGTCTCACGGTCTCAAAGACAATACTGAATTGAAAGAGAAGCTCGACCATTATTGATCCAAGCTGCAAATGGTCAAAGAAATATCTACATGCAAATATTCAACACAACTGGTTTGGGTATCGTTGGTAAGAGTTGGTATCCAGAAAATTAGTTTGATAAAACAACTACACAGATCTGTGTAGCATTTTGAAATGAACTTTGAAAATAGTATTGTAGTAAAATTAGAGTTATTCACAACAATAACCAACCACAGTGAGTTAAGTAGTAAGTAGAAGCACCAGATTTGAGAGCATTTCCCCCTGAGGCATTTGATCTCTTGCTAGGAACTACCAAATGAAAGGGTGTGATATATAACAAATCGTTTGAACTTTCAATGCAACGTATAAAAATCAAAGAACCCTATAAGGAAACCACTTTCCAAATGATTTAGGACTAAGAAATGATACTTCTACGCCTGACAAAAACCAAAAGAATGCCACTGCAACAATATAAAAGATTAACAGTGTAGATTTTTAACAAAAGTTTCACCAATAAAGAAAAAAAATGCACTGAACTAAAGTGATGTCTTAGGTGCAAACATACAAACTTTACTCCATGTTTGGAAAGAAAGCTCTAAAATGTTTTCAAAATATCAAATGATTGTAATCAACATGAAATATGAGCTATGCAAATTAAACAGATCATGTTGAAACAAATGGCAGAACAACATGTATTATATTAATGACTTTTAACATCTCACACAAAATACATAACTAAAGCTTATTTAAAGCACAAAAGCCAAGATGATATAAAATGGTAACCCAAATGAGACAACGTGAAAAAAAGGTTTCACATAGCCTTAAATAGGCCCTCCTTCTAGTGCCATTATGTGGACATCAAAATCTACAAATGGCTAAAATTCTAACACACATCATTAGCAATAAAGCAAATATTCAACATCCATATGAGATAATCCAACATCTTTTAAAATGCAATCCAATAACAAGATAACTAAAATCATATAAAGAAAAAAATGAAGTATATCTATCCCATATTGGATTGGTGTCACTTTGTTATGAAAAGTGACCTTTTCCCTACCCTTGACAAATCAATGATGCAAATGATAATGGGAAAAATTAGCTCTCTTGAATATGAAGAGAGTAACTTTTCATGAGGATTGTGTATATTAAAATCAGGAATGAGACCCCCAATTTATAGAATATCAAGTTGGAAGAATGCCCAAAAGAGAGCAATGTGGGACAAAGATTCAACCAATAGGAAGGAGCCACTTGCCACCATGTGAGTGGAGGGAGGATGTGCAAGTTCTGGTCAATGTGCCAATAAATGACATTAGTTGGCTTTTTCAAATTTCAAATTTGGCTTGTTGGAGGGAGAAAAAGGGACTTAAATGCCAAGTGGGGGACATGTAAGAGGGGAGTTAATGCCATGTTGGAAGGGACAAGTCAACTTGATTTGAATTCAAACTTGAGGGAATATTTTCCAAAGATGCCTTGTTGAGGGAAAATGAGGATTTAATAAATGAATTAATTGATTTATTTGTGCAAGTGGTAAAATATAGAGAATGTGACATGCATTAGATTAGATTTAATCCCGATTTAGTTAATTTAAGAGAGGATTAGATGATTTGACCTTTTTTCTTTAGAGTTTAAAGATTAAACTAAGTAAAAAAGGAGATGAAAGATGATTTTTAGATTTAATTAAATAAAGATTTTATTTATTTAATCAAAGAGGGATAATGATAGGCTTAAATTAAAAAAAAATGATTTATTTAATTTGAATGGATGACCTTAGAGATAAATCAAATAAGCTTGATTTATTTGATGAATGGATGAATATGAATTAATTAAATGCATGATGCTAATTGTGCATGTCTACAACATGTGCATAATGTGATCCCCCGTGTTGTTTTGTTTGATGTACCTCTCTCTTTTTACACATTCCTCTATATGTATCTTTCATTCTTCTATATGTCGTGATAATTTTACTTATCTTGTATTTTCCTTTTGGTGCTGACATAAGGTGTCGAGACATTCATGTCTCTTCCATGTTGACCCAAAAGATTTTCCTCTTATCTTTTTCATTTGTGTTGTGTTTTCCTTTTTGGGATGACGCATGGTGTTGAGACATTTAGGTCTCTTCCATGCTAACTTGAAAGGATTTTCCCTTGTTTTTTCTCTCTTTATGGAATTCTTCTAGTTCTATTAGTATTTTGGGAATGATGATAATTCCATGCTCTATGACAACATTGTAACAAAAACATATTGATGCCAAATCCATAGATCCCTTATGTATTTGTGGGGGCAACCCTTCCTTCCTATTTCATGATGTAGCTTATCTTGGAAACATATGACTTAGCATAGGGTTTTTCTAGGAAATCTCTCATGTCTTTGGAAAAACACTTGGATACTTTAAAGAAATTTCTCACAATGATGGTGTAGCAACTGCTTTAAAGTGGGGGCATACATCATTGACATCTTTCAACAAAATTTCATGGGATGATTTTTCTTTTTTCTTGTGATGTGTCCTCTTCTTGGTGGTTTCATTCGGTTTTATTTTTTCCAAGAGTGTATGATCTATTGTCATGGCATGATAGGAATGAGGCATCCCATGAGTGATGATCTGACACCTTGAATTTTCCTCTCTTGTCTTAGAAATTAGGCATAATTCTCCCTAAGAAGAAGACCTTTACACGAACAAATAAAAATCCTTGTTAACAAAATTTTACATTACAAAAGCATTACATTGTCGTGCCTTATCGAAGTTGTCAAGAGGAGAAATTTGGTATGGTATGAGAGGCTAATATGATTATTTCATTTGACACTTCATTGGGACAACAAACCTAGTGAAGAAAATGAGGTTCCACTACCAGAGTGAGCAACATATGTTATGGAAAAATAGCCTAGATGTGTTCCACATCACATTGGACCATCAAAGCTTGATCCTTTTTCTTAGACAAGCAACCCTATTCCACATCATGTTGGGGTTGTTGTGCTTGATCCTTTTGCTTTTCTCTATTGGCCTTTGAAAAGGTATTATTACATATTTTTTATTGATGCATACTTAAGTGTCTTGAATTTCTAATTTAGTGTGAGTTTGACATGGGGTCATCCTCTCACTAAAGTGGGGAAAAAATGTAGTGTTGAAAAAAGTAATCCATTTTCACACTTAATTGGGATAATTGACATAAATTTGAATTAATTGTATCTTGGAATAGTGTTGTAATGTGTTTTAAAAATTCACATGATTCTAGGGTCATTATTTAATTAAAATGTACCTTAAACTATCCTTTTCAAGAGTGTTGTAAAGTGTTGTAGCACACTTTCACACTTTTCTAGGGTTTATTTAATTAATTGAGCCTAATGGGACCCTTTTAATGAAATGTGCCTAATTTGTATCCTATTTAGGTGTTGTAAAGTGTTGTAACACATTTTCAAATTTATCTAGGGTCCCCTTAGTTAATTAGGGTTAATTGGAGTTAATTAACCCCTTTAATTAAAATTTAAGCCTTATTTATGACACTTTATGAAGATCTATCCTGACTCCCATAATTCAAATTGCATAACATTTAATTGGGAAAATTAGGGTCCTAGAAAATGGTGACAAGACCCATTTTCCCTAGGTGGAAAATGGGTCCTTCGTCTATAGGACCTCGCTTTATATTAGTTGATTCTAAATTAATTGATTTATTTGTGCAAGTGGGAAAATCTAGAGAATGCGACATGCATTAGATTAGATTTAATCCTGATTTAGTTAATTTAAAAGAGGATCTAGGTGATTTGACCTTTTTGCTTTAGAGTTTAAAGATTAAACTAAATCAAAAAGGAGATGAAAGATGATTTTTAGATTTAATTAAATAAAGATTTGATTTATTTAATCAAAGAGGGATAATGATAGGCTTAAATTTAACAAAGTTGATTTGTTTAATTTAAATGGATGACCTTAGAGATAAATCAAATAAGCTTGATTTATTTGATGAATGGATGAATATGAATTAATTAAATACATGATGTTAATTTTGCATGTCTACATTTTTCCCTCTTTGAAGCAATGTACTTGTTGCATTGGTTCAAAGAATAAAATTTCCGTGATAAAAAAAATAAAATGATTTTTTCGGATGCCCCAGTGGAAAGAAGTATGCTAGTACATTGCCCCCTCGAGAGATCAAGAAAAAATATTCGATTTGAGGGTCGATCTCATGATAAATAGGTTCAAAATGGATGGTTATGATGATGATGAAATGAGATGTTTTCAAGATGCTTAGAATAACCAATCTATATTATCCTAAACAACTTAAATGATAATGCAATGCACGTGAGATGTATGATGCGATAATGCCTATATGATTATGCAATGGATGTTTTATGCAAATGTATGGTTTTATGAGATGCTTAGACTAACAGATCTACATTATGATGATGAACATGCATGTGAGATGATGTGCAAAATGTTGATGGTTTATGGATGCAGGATGGATGCAATGGTGATGATGATTAACTATCCTGGCATGATGTTAGTGTGGAAAAGAAGAAATGAGAAATGAGATGATGACAAGAGGATCCAACAAGCCAACTTTATGAGAGATGATGATGAGAAATGAATGATTTTCTTATCAAGAATTGAGATTTTAAAAGGGCCACTTACCTTATGTTTGATAACATACATAAGCACGATGCATCATGGTATAAAGAACCAGGATGGCATTGCACTTAGTGTGATTGACCTTGACTCTAAAAATAGATAGGAGTATTCTTGTTCACATCTAAAATACATAAACCTTGCTAGGATGCACTTTAGAAGTTTTAAACATCTCAGATCAAAACATGGAAAGGTATAACCTATCAATGCAATAGTCAACAAGCTGCCCAAAACACCTCCATACATATCTAACAAAGCATGTATTCACCAAGTTATATTACAAGAATGTCAAACAAGCACAACAAAAAAAAGATAATGATCGTTGCCCCATTCCTATCTCTCTAAATCCATTTGTTTGGACATCATTGAGAGGTTATTGGAATGAGTGCAAAAAGATAAGTCAAAATACAAAGATAAAGTAAAAAAACAAGCTGATGTTCTTCAATACCACTAACCAAAAGGAAATGTGTTTTTAAGGATAAGAACTGAAACTATTTCCAAAAGATAATTCCCATTGTAGGAAGGATACATCCTAGGACATGTTAGTGGATGGCAACACGTCATTTCCTTTATCCAAAGTGCTATTTCTGATAAATAATGCCCATTGTAGGAAGGATACCTCCTAGGACATGATGTTATCAGATAATTGATATGGGACTGATTGGATGATGGGCTCTTAACACAAAGAGTTGACCAACTTGTTTACGTACTGACCTAAACTTGAGACTTGATGTTTTGAGTTTTACTTTTTCACTTGCTTAACATTTTTCTAATTGCTTCACCAAAGGATGAGAATGATGATCGTTTATTATGAGTGATGTTATTGTGGGTAAAATCAAGATGAGACAGATGGATTTTTTTCAAATATTTGGATGTTTTTGGAGTTTTTGAAATGTTTTGAGGCTATTTTTGGTATTTTTTGAGATTTTCAAATGTTTTGATTTTTTATTTTCCAATGTTTTTGAGGTTTTCTAAGATTTTTACCAAGAGACTAACCTAAGGACCTATCCTAGGGGCCTCGAGGGCTAAGAAGAAAATTAGCCTTGCTTATGTTATACATGCAGAGACCACGTAGTTTGAATGATGACTTGATTAATTTACAGATGAAGATATACATGATGAAATTTCAGTTTATTATGATGGACTCTTAAAGGATTGACCTAAGTGTCTCGAGGGATGATCAAAGTTCAACCTTTCCTATGTTCAAGGCTCAAAGACCTGTAGTTCAACAAGATGACTTTTTTTTGACTTTTTGACTAACTTTTTGACTTGCTTTTGGATTTTGATTTGTTTTGAATGTTTTTATGTTTTTGTGTTTTTTCGATGTTTTTTGGATTTTGATATGTTTTGGATGTTTTTTTCTTTTCGCATGATTTTGATGATTTGGATATGGATATGTGTGATGATATCAGTGCTCTATTTTGAGATTTTGTTGAAAACCAAGCTAAGGTTGATTGATTAGATTGATGGATTGACGATGATAACATTGTTGAGGATGCACAACAATGCAAGGATAGTGTTAAGCAACACGAGGATTGGGATGTATATCTCAAGATGATGATGGATTGATGATGACAACATTGTTGAGGATACACAACAATGCAAGGATTGTGTTAAGCAACATAAGGATTGGGAAGGATATCCCGAGATGATGGATTGATTGGATTTGGTTTATCATCCTTAAAGCTTGATTTGGAACAAAATTTTTTTGAATGATTTGATGTGACATTTGAAGTTAAAATTAGATGTGACTGATAGTGATTTTTTGGATTGATGTTCGATAAAAGATGAAGAATGATAAGGAATGTCTTCTCATCAAAATATGCCATGGGCTAGTGCTTTGGACTCTAGATCACAAGTGCTTTGACCAATTTGATTTTACATTTTCCAATGTTCAGATCACTACATAAGTTGGAGGATATAGATCAAGATTTATTCTTGAAGCAATATGTAAATATCTTCACCCAATTTCTAGAAATGTATGGAATGCCATGGATGAATGGATATGGCAAGCATGCAAAGGATGCTAAGGATTATCTTGCAATAAGATAAGATGTTTGAATGGAAGAATTCTTTATTGGATAATGCTTCATGACTTAGATAACGTTGGGATAGGATAGGATCAATGAAAATGACTCATGTCAAGATGTTTACTGTAAGCCAGCGTAAAGTGTGCACCAAACTTTTTCAAGATCAAGATAATTTGGACTATGGATGCAAATGGATAAAGATGGATTGGATAAATGGTTCATGGAAGAATGAATTTATTATGGATAAGATGGATGAAATGATGGATTTATTATGGATGGGATGAGATGCTTCCACCTGAAATAGTGCACATAGATGCTCGATTCTACACATGACGCCTGTTTTCCAAGTTTTCATCATGATACCTTCCCAAAGCATCGTCCATGCAGTTTTCACTAGAGGATGATTTTTCTCTTTCCATTTTCTATTTTTTTTTGGATTTTCATATTTTTTTATTTTTTCTGAAATATTTTAAGATCATGCGGAACCACTTGGTGGTGCTGATGCAAATGCCCCTATCATAATGTGCCATCAATATCCTGTTTAAAGAAGCTACTTTTCCAATATACATGTACTTGAATAGAACTTTTGAGATTCTTGATCGGCTTTGTTGATATCAAAGTTAACTTTGTCTTTGTGCGCACATCGCGATAGAGTTCCCTCTAAATCCTTATGATGAAAGGTCATTGCCAATACCTGCTTAATATGAGAATTGGATATCATGTGTGGAGGGGTGGATGGAGTGTTTTTTAGGGATAAAAGATGGATTGGTTGATAGTTTGGAACCTTTTACTCTCCAAACTTGGGAATATGAGCAATGATGGTTGGATACGAAAGTGTGCATGGAATTAGGACCAACTGCTTGATACACTTTGTACGTCACTTGAAAAGCCTACTTTTTCTTTTGTGGACATCTTTGATGGATACTTTTCCATTTTTTATTTTTCCCCATAGTTTCTTTGACTGATGGAGTTTGATAGGGATCATATTTCTTTGTATTCTTTGGTATCCATTTGTATTTGATTTGTTTGATATGCTTCTTAGCTTCTTTTTCTTTGATAAATTTCTCTATGCTTTGATTCAAATATTTCTTTTGATGTTGGTCCCAATTCATGGATGTGGTGATGGGTAGATGAAGATTCATGACGTGGCCAGTTGTAGTATTAGCATTGGTTTCACCATAAAGATTCTTCATGCTCCCTAGATGTTGATGTTTGCTTGAGACATATTTTCCCCTAGTATTGTGGAATTATTACCTTCATGCTTTCATTCTACCTGTTCTAAGATGTCTTGTTCAATAAGCACTCTTTGATAAATGACCACTGCAGATGATGTTTCAATTCGTTGCTCTGCTGACCCCAGAATGTCCTTTTTTGTTTGACCCATTTCTTTGAGGGGATAATGTTGGATATCTTCATACATGATGTCCTCATTCTAAATTTGGGATATATATAATCTTGATGTTGACAACTCAGTTTGACTGTAGGAATCAATAACTCGCTCTTTTTGAGTAATAATGTTAGGATTAACAAAATCCTATTCTGAATGAAGATCATCTACGTGTCCATCCACAAAAAGCATGTCATGGGTAGATGGAGAAGTATGTGCTATGTGGATATGATCATCACTTGCGACATCTTGTATAGATAAGAGAGTGTCCATTAGATCATTATAGTATCTTGGAGATACAAATTCTTGATCTTGATTAATTTTGGGATTTATTTTGACACACTTTGGATCAGTTTCTTGACATGGGTAAGTTTCAAAGGATGGATTGCTTACAAAGGGTTCTTGGACATCATCATTAGACATGGAAATTGGCTCAATATCCTCTAGATCTGCAACCATGAGGTCAAAGGATGTCAATATGTCTTAGAAAGGACCATTGCTAGACTTTGGTGAAAGATGTTGATCATGCTTTGGAATGAATTTTTGAGATATGTCCTCTAACTCATTAGGTGATGTAGAGACATTTTCAACATGGTCATTGGTCAAATCCTGACCGTTCTCCCCAATAGTTATCATTTTTTGTGCTTGTGCTTGTGTTTGTTGGGTAACTTGAGAGGCTTGGGCAGCTTGAGCTACTTGTCGGGCTTCTTGTTGTTGTAATGGTGCTTGGGCTTTAGCCTAGGTGGCTTGGTATTGTTGGAGGGCCGTTTGGAAGGCTTGGTAATATTTTAGCGCTATACTGCACTAGCTTTCCATATTTGGCTTTGGTGGTAGTGGTGGTGGATTTGGAATTGTGCTGGATGTAGTACACATGGTTGAGATATGTTTGGAGTGATCGTAGTGGTTGGTGTGATTGAAGTATTGGGTCCTTCGGAGAATGTGTTTTGGGGTGTTGGGATCGATGTCGTTGCTTGGTTAGATACCACCTATTGTTGTGATATAAATGGTATATTTGGAGGATTTGATGCAATGATTTGATTGGTGCTTGATGAATTGCCTTGGTTTGATTGATTTTGGACAATGTTCTGATTTGGGATGATGTTTAGATTTGGCATGATATGTTGAAATTGAATATTTTTGATGTTGGGAATCATATTGCCTTGTTTTAGGTAGCTTTTGTTTTTCATGGTGTTACCTTGACTTGGATTAAGACACATAGTTGTTAACATCTTGTTTGGACTTTGAATAACATTCATATGATTTGAAAACATATCCATCCAAAAGTTTACCAAGTTTGGACTCAAAATGTTCATGTTTGGTAAAGTTGTACTTGGTACATTCTCATTTGGCATGTAGGGATTTGATGGGATGATGTTGTTTTTTTGTAGGCTCATGCATTGATTGTTCAGTTGATAGACTTGTAGGTTTGGACTTGGATTTAAATCTACCATTGGGAAAGGTGTTCCAAACTTTTGAATGGGAATACTCACATTTGTTGTACCATTGAGGTTTGTAGGAGATAATGGTCCCATGTATGGATTGTATAAATATGAGTTTTGATAATCAATCTGCATTGTAAGGCTTTAAAATTTCAGTTGATTTGGATTACTCATGATGTATAGAGCAAGTTTATATTCCATGTTTTTCTTGTGTTGAAGTCTAGTTTGGACCGTAAAATAAGGATCAATTTTCAAGAATGTGGGAGGTGAACCTCTAATTCTTTGGGTTGATCCAAACTCTAGGTACAAAAAAGAAAGTCTAAGATTTTAAGGATCAAAAGGATGGTGATGAGATGGATGATTGGTGAATGATTGGAACTCTTAGGAAACCTTGAAGAGGATACTAAACTTTAGGACAAGAATTGATGTTTAATCTAATTTGGGATTGGTTTGGTTTGATTTGGAAAGTGAAATAATAAACTTTAAGAGGTTGGATGTTTCCCTAGAGTTAAATTGTTCACAAGATGCTAATTTGTCTAGGTGTGAGAAGAAGGATTCATCTAAACACTCCTATCCAAACAAGATGATATTGATAATTAACTCCTAAATCCCAAGATGTTGGATGTTATCAAGGGATGAATTTGTTCACAAGTTTTGATAATTTGATCAAATATGTGGAGAAGGATGCATCTACACACATTCAATCAAACAAGGTGATTTTGGTAAATGATTTTCCCAAAGTTTAACATGAAGGATTTTTCCAAGACTTTCGAAGAGTTGATGATGAGATGATTTTGATTTGATGTTTCAGGGATGGATGAAATTTTTTATTTTTATCCTAAGAGACTTAGAGAGACTTTGTTTACTAGACCAAGATATTGAAGAACATGCTTTTCTCTAAGAGTAGTTCAAACCAAAAGACCAATGTTTGCTCGAAAGATGATAAAAAGATAAACAAGCACATGTGTGGGGTTCAATTTGAGTAAATCTTGGTTAATGAATTTCTTTATCACAAACACACTTCTTGTTTTAGCTTTCAAACTGAATGTCTATGCCTCAATTTCTTTTCATCCCACAAAGTTGATTATGTGGAAATCAAGAAAATCAAGGTGATAGTTCCCTAATGTTAACTTTTGGAAAAGAAAATTAAGATATAGGCCCAAATACTTAGAAGCCTCTAAGGATAGAATCCCTAGGGAAAGAAATAGTTCTTTGGAATTTTCAAAGATATCTTCTCTTCTAAAGGGTTTTAAATTTGAATGATTTGTTTAATGTTTGTATCAATGTTTTGGATCCAAGCACAATGTTTTCAAATTGACTCACAAGAAATATAACATCCTAGCTCATTTGGTACATTTTTCTTGGTGGGCTTGTTTCATGCCCTTCATAGTAGAATAGATGATTTTACATGCAACCAAGGAAAAGATATAAAGGTATGTTAAGAATGAAATTTTAACCTTTATATTTTGACCAAGATCAGACATGGAAAATAACTTCTTGGAATCTAAGTTCCAATGCACCACTTTGATAAAATCATTGGATGAATTGGTTGGTTACTATAAACAAGGTTCTTAATGATGGTACATCATGGACATGGCACCTTGCGAGCATCCAACAAGCCACTAAAGGCTTTAATCAATCTTAATAGGGACGCTTATACTTTTTACGATAGTACCCTGTTCTAAAAGACACTATATGGCTAAGGCCTACATACCATGAGGACTTGATAGTTTAGTCTTATCCATTTATATACCGGCCCGAGTGAAAAACCGGTTGGATTTGCCTTTGAGTTCTCCTTTCGAATGTGTCTCTTAGGTAGGCCCCTCTAAAGGTAAACAACAACGTGCAAGCACATCCGTAGTTCGATCGAACTTCATTTAGAAACAAAGGGAGAACACACGCGATATACCTAACTCACACTCGCAACTTTTGTTCAATTTTAATAACTCAATTGAATTGTGGAGGCAATTAATTACTCAACTTAATGTCACCAAAAATCCTTTTGATTCTCAAGATCGTTGTGAGGTGTGAGAGAAGCACATACGTCTTTTCAATCATATTACTTTGAGTAAGTAATTACAAAACAAAGTAAGCACATGTTCATTTTAAGACCCACAAAGCAATTATGACTTCTTTTTAAATACCAAAGGAAATGTGAAAATTTTCCTTGTTCAATTGTTAACCTCAAATGAAATCTAGTCAATTTTCCTAAAGTTCATTTTAACCCTTTGCAAAAAAAATTGAAAGCTTTTGTAACATTCATTTTAGAGCCCAAAAAGAAGTGAGTTGATTTAAAACAAAAAATTAAAGCATGAAATGGAAGCTCCAAGCATTTAAAAATTCTTTATGAATTTCAAGTTTCAACACCTGCTTTTCTTCAACTCCAAGATTCATCCAAGATTGTTTCCAATGCTCCAACGTTGTGAGTTCTTTGTACAAATGAAAATCCTTCCTCCTTACTTTTCCTTCCTTTACACACTTGCACAACTATAATAAATTCAAATTTTTTGGTCAAAATTAAATTTGATAGTTTTCAGGAAAGTATATATGGAGCCAAATTTTCAAATTCCAAAACAACATATTTATGTTATAGAGCATATGTCAAACAATAAAGTTAGTTTTTTCTAACTTGCAGTCTCATTGAAAGCAATGCCTCTAGTATTGGAAACACTACATTGACAATTCTTAAATCTGCACTCATAATAGAAGCATGCACATCCTATAGAGGAAAGAGCAAAGTTTGAATTTTTGAAAATTGCAAATACAATAAAAGGTGCTCAATACCAATGTTTAAAATCATTAGCCAAGTTTATATTGACAATAATACCAAAATAATCAAGTTATCATTCAAGAAATATGCTCAATTTGTGCCAAATTTCATGTTCAACTCATATGACATATAACTCGGTCCATGTATCATGGACAAAGGCATAAAACCTACAGGTGTTCACAAGCCTAGTACTCATATGCATAGTCAAGTGGTACGACCCCTACCAGTAAACTATAATCTACACTAACATGCATTAAAGATCTTAGCATTAAACCACCAACTTGAAGGAATAGAATACCACAATAATGAATCAGTCCAAACTTTTTAAATCAAGTTTCTGAACACAACACGAAGGTTTGGTCACCAATTAGTGTACAACCAAATCAAATACATCCATCTCCACAGTTAACTTGGATTTCAATACATAGAAGTGATTACTCAATGAATAGATTAAGTTACATGATACACACAAAATGGATTTATTGAAAAGGCTTTAAAAACTTTCAGGAAAAAGCATTTGATAGGTGTAAAAAGGAGACCAACAAATAAATGCTTTTAAAAGCTTTCAAGCTAATGCAGTTAGCAGGTGTAAATCCAAATTCCACAACATTTTACTAGCATCGTCCCCTCTACCTGTGCCAAGTGTTTGATTTATTTTGATATTTTCTCTTCATACAACCACTCTTTTAATGATAAAAACATCATTAAATAAGATAAGCATCGATATTGTTGAGGGACTCCAAAATATCAGCTACAACAAAATAAAATAAACACTAATGCTTTGTAATGAGAAAAGATAAAATAAACACTAATTCCTTTCAAACAAAAAAAGTACTTTTTAGACAGAATACATGAAATAAATGCCTTATAGCACATCTACACCGTTCGTACACTAGTTCTTATGGGGATTTCTTTTTCTTTTAAAATAACTCCTTAATCCATAATGGAAGGCTCATATACTACATATAAATCCCTATCTTTTACACTCCACCTAATACTAATTATCCTAGTCAATGTTCCTTCTGTGTTATTTCTCCAAGCTACAACATATAGAGAGAGTCCATATCCAAACACCCACAAGAAAAATTTAGATTGGAAATTGAAATTCAAGGATTCTACCTATGACACGATAGTGATCTTTTAGATTGGTTGTGTATTGAACAATAGAAGAGTAGGTAAGAGATTAGGTGCTTTAAATCTCCAAATGTATAAAGTGTAGATATTATCTAAAAAGTTGACTGTCGATGTATTTTCCAAAGTTAGTTGCCACATAAAATAATCTACCATGAATGGCTAATGTCACGTCACTTTATTTTGCTTGAATGCAATTTTCCCTGGTGGCACAACAGTGGCTGAGTCTTACTTTAATGGAATTCAATATGGTTAATCATGTGGAATTTGAAGGAAAGCTTTCTTGGTGAGGAATTAAAGGCATATGCTAAGCTAAGTAGCGCTCAGTGCAATTTCCAACATTCAAGATGCGTAAGAAAAAACAAAAGACTAAACTCAATGGTACTTATCTACATGTCAACTATCTCTGTCCCATCCCTCTAAAGTTTTGAGATCTCTTGCTTTTATTGACCTTTCACTTCTCCAATTTGGAAAGCCACAACCTTAAATGGTAAGACTATTCATGAAAATCATGCTGAAGCCTTCTCCTATAGTGTCAAGATCATATTAAATGCACCAAACAGATAAAAAAAATGCTCTAAAAACATCAAGCAAAGGCTTTATAGAGACTTAGTATCTACAAAAGAGTAATGCTTGATACTGACAATGTTAAATGACAATGTTAAAGCTTTGAATTCCTTTCAATATTTTTTAGATTGTTAGGCGTATATGCAGAATATGGAAGCATTGACTAGACGCCTTGGTCGAAATGCACCTAGAATATGAAGACAAAGATGAGGAAATGGGTTGTTTTCTTAGTGAGTTGTGTGACTAAATATCTCAAAGAGCTGTGATCTCATCAAACTCCATGACTATTGACTATGCACCAACAATTTTTTTAAAAAAAAGTGATTGAAAAGACTGTTAACCAAATATGATTGGTGAGTTTAAAGCCAATCTTTTCCACTGACCTCACAATGTGTGCCAAGAAGAATGGGAGCTTTGGAATGGGATATGGACAATGATAAAAGGAATATTTGTCAGATGTTACAGTAGCAAAGTGCGTTGGTAGGCTTGTATGCAAAATGCGACAACATAGACAAGGCACATGAACTAATTGGAATAATGGCTCAGGAGATGCGGTCTCACGGTCTCAAAGACAATACTGAATTGAAAGAGAAGCTCGACCATTATTGATCCAAGCTGCAAATGGTCAAAGAAATATCTACATGCAAATAGTCAACACAACTGGTTTGGGTATCGTTGGTAAGAGTTGGTATCCAGAAAATTAGTTTGATAAAACAACTACACAGATCTGTGTAGCATTTTGAAATGAACTTTGAAAATAGTATTGTAGTAAAATTAGAGTTATTCACAACAATAACCAACCACGTTGAGTTAAGTAGTAAAGTAGAAGCACCCGATTTGAGAGAGCATCGAGGCATTTGATCCTCTTTGCTAGGAACTACCAAAATGAAAGGGTGTGGATATATAACAAATCGCTTTGAACTTTCAATGCAACGTGATAAAAATCAAAGAACCCTATAAGGAAAACCACTTCCAAAATGATTTAGGACTAAGAAATGATAATTTCACCGACAAAACCAAAAGACGCCATCGCAACAATATAAAGATTAACAAGCAGATTTTAACAAAAGTTTCTACCCAATAAAGAAAAAATGCACTGAACTTAAAAGTGGATATTCCTTTAGGTAAACATACAAACTTTTACTCCATGTTTGAAAGAAAGTTTCAAAAATGTTTTCAAAATATCAAATGATTGTAATCAACATGAAATATGAGCTATGCAAATTAAACAGATCATGTTGAAACAAATGGCAGAACAACATGTATTATATTAATGACTTTTAACATCTCACACAAAATACATAACTAAAGCTTATTTAAAGCACAAAAGCCAAGATGATATAAAATGGTAACCCAAATGAGACAACGTGAAAAAAAGGTTTCACATAGCCTTAAATAGGCCCTCCTTCTAGTGCCATTATGTGGACATCAAAATCTACAAATGGCTAAAATTCTAACACACATCATTAGCAATAAAGCAAATATTCAACATCCATATGAGATAATCCAACATCTTTTAAAATGCAATCCAATAACAAGATAACTAAAATCATATAAAGAAAAAAATGAAGTATATCTATCCCATATTGGATTGGTGTCACTTTGTTATGAAAAGTGACCTTTTCCCTACCCTTGACAAATCAATGATGCAAATGATAATGGGAAAAATTAGCTCTCTTGAATATGAAGAGAGTAACTTTTCATGAGGATTGTGTATATTAAAATCAGGAATGAGACCCCCAATTTATAGAATATCAAGTTGGAAGAATGCCCAAAAGAGAGCAATGTGGGACAAAGATTCAACCAATAGGAAGGAGCCACTTGCCACCATGTGAGTGGAGGGAGGATGTGCAAGTTCTGGTCAATGTGCCAATAAATGACATTAGTTGGCTTTTCAAATTTCAAATTTGGCTTGTTGGAGGGAGAAAAAGTGACTTAAATGCCAAGTGGGGACATGGAAGAGAGAAGTTATTGCCATGTTGGAAGGGACAAGTCAACTTGTTTTCAAATTCAAACTTCAGGAATATTCTTCCAAAGATGCCTTGTTGAGGGAAATGAGGATTTAATAAAATGAATTAATTGATTTATTTGTGCAAGTGGTAAAATATAGAGAATGTGACATGCATTAGATTAGATTAATCCCGACAGAAGTTAATTTAAGAGAGGATTAGATGATTTGACCTTTTGCTTTAGAGTTTAAAGATTAAACTAAATCAAAAAGGAGATGAAAGATGATTTTTAGATTTAATTAAATAAAGATTTGATTTATTTAATCAAAGAGGGATAATGATAGGCTTAAATTTAACAAAGTTGATTTGTTTAATTTAAATGGATGACCTTAGAGATAAATCAAATAAGCTTGATTTATTTGATGAATGGAGAATATGAATTAATTAAAATGCATGATGCTAATTGCAGCTGCCCACAACATGTGCATAATGTGATCCCTCGTGTTGTTTTGTTTGATGTACCTCTCTTTTACATTATCTCCTCTATATGCATCTTTCATTCTTCTATGTTCTATTAATTTTGCATTTATCTTGTATTTTCCTTGGTGTCGTGATACATAAGGTGTCGAGACATTCATGCTCCTTCCATGTTGACCCAAAAGATTTTCCTTTATCTTTTCATTTGTGTTGTGTTTTCCTTTTTTTGGGATGACGATGGTGTTGAGACATTTAGGGTCTCTTCCATGCTAATCCTTGAAAGGATTTTCCCTTGTTTTTCTCTCTCTCTTTATGGAATTCTTTCTAGTTCTATTAGTATTTTGGGAATGATGATAATCTACGGCTCTATGACAACATTGTAACAAAACATATTGATGCCAACCATAGATCCCTTTATGTATTTGTGGGGGCAACCCTTCCTTCCTATTTCATGATGTAGCTTATCTTGGAAACATATGACTTAGCATAGGGTTTTTCTAGGAAATCTCTCATGTCTTTGGAAAAACACTTGGATACTTTAAAGAAATTTCTCACAATGATGGTGTAGCAACTGCTTTAAAGTGGGGGCATACATCATTGACATCTTTCAACAAAATTTCATGGGATGATTTTTCTTTTTTCTTGTGATGTGTCCTCTTCTTGGTGGTTTCATTCGGTTTTATTTTTTCCAAGAGTGTATGATCTATTGTCATGGCATGATAGGAATGAGGCATCCCATGAGTGATGATCTGACACCTTGAATTTTCCTCTCTTGTCTTAGAAATTAGGCATAATTCTCCCTAAGAAGAAGACCTTTACACGAACAAATAAAAATCCTTGTTAACAAAATTTTACATTACAAAAGCATTACATTGTCGTGCCTTATCGAAGTTGTCAAGAGGAGAAATTTGGTATGGTATGAGAGGCTAATATGATTATTTCATTTGACACTTCATTGGGACAACAAACCTAGTGAAGAAAATGAGGTTCCACTACCAGAGTGAGCAACATATGTTATGGAAAAATAGCCTAGATGTGTTCCACATCACATTGGACCATCAAAGCTTGATCCTTTTTCTTAGACAAGCAACCCTATTCCACATCATGTTGGGGTTGTTGTGCTTGATCCTTTTGCTTTTCTCTATTGGCCTTTGAAAAGGTATTATTACATATTTTTTATTGATGCATACTTAAGTGTCTTGAATTTATAATTTAGTGTGAGTTTGACATGGGGTCATCCTCTCACTAAAGTGGGGAAAAAATGTAGTGTTGAAAAAAGTAATCCATTTTCACACTTAATTGGGATAATTGACATAAATTTGAATTAATTGTATCTTGGAATAGTGTTGTAATGTGTTTTAAAAATTCACATGATTCTAGGGTCATTATTTAATTAAAATGTACCTTAAACTATCCTTTTCAAGAGTGTTGTAAAGTGTTGTAGCACACTTTCACACTTTTCTAGGGTTTATTTAATTAATTGAGCCTAATGGGACCCTTTTAATGAAATGTGCCTAATTTGTATCCTATTTAGGTGTTGTAAAGTGTTGTAACACATTTTCAAATTTATCTAGGGTCCCCTTAGTTAATTAGGGTTAATTGGAGTTAATTAACCCCTTTAATTAAAATTTAAGCCTTATTTATGACACTTTATGAAGATCTATCCTGACTCCCATAATTCAAATTGCATAACATTTAATTGGGAAAATTAGGGTCCTAGAAAATGGTGACAAGACCCATTTTCCCTAGGTGGAAAATGGGTCCTTCGTCTATAGGACCTCGCTTTATATTAGTTGATTCTAAATGGGTTTTTGGTGATCTTTCCATCCCCCGAGGTTAGGCCCTAGAAAACTAAGCCATAACCGATTCACCCTAGGTGGCGAATGGGTCCTCCCTTAGTGAGGATCCCCTTTTTTAATTTCATTATGGTGTGAATTTAATAATGTTTATCCCCAGATTTGGTGTTGGCCTTAATTTTTTGAATTTCGGGGTTAATCTCCTAATTTAGTATAAATAAGGGGTTAATTCATATTGTTTCTCCTAGCAATTCATTCTAAGTATCCAAGAATTCCAGTTTACAAGTATTAGAGAACTACAAGAGCATTTTCAAAGGAATCTCAAGGTATATTATCAAACATTTATTCCAACAATTGAAGATCACATCATCATGTCAAGGGTTTAATGCATTCATGCATGTTTTTGAGCTAAGAAAGTGAGTGTACCATTGAGGATCTATTGCAAACATTGTTTCATATCATATTCAAGGGTTAAGATCTACATTCTTCATGTCCACTACATGTTATATTTCATATTTATATTACAAGACAATAACCAAGGTATCAAAATTGCACCATTTCATGTTTCATGCTTCAATTTCATTGTATCATCATTTGGTTTAATTACCTACAAGGAGTTTGACTTAGGAAAACCCCTATTCACTAACAATCAACAAGTTTTTCTCTCCTTGAATGTGTGTTTTTAGATAAATTATAAGTTGAAGATCAAGCAGAGAGAAAGTTTAGAGAAAAATTGTCAAAGTTATCAAGTTGCAAAAGTTGTCATTTAAAGTGCGAGAATGAAGAATTGAAGCTATAAAATTAAGTACAATTTTTTGTGAGCTAAAAACCAAGAATACGAGAGTGAAAAAATCAAGGAAAATAACCTATATCTTAGTTTGAGAAACCATAATAGGGACCCATTCCCCACTAAAGGCGAATGAGTCCTTTGTGCCCTAAAATTAGGCTTCTTCCAGCAAGGTACACACCTCTTTGAGGTCTAAAAACTTCAGACTCATAGTTTCTATAATAGTTAGGTATCATTTCTAATTGTTATTTGCATCTTTTGACTCTCATAATTACATCAATCAAAGTGATTTTCTTGGTGAAAATTTATAGTGGTTTATCTAGGTCTTGATAAGCCCTAATTTTCCCAACCAATAATTTATGTAAAGATGTTGCAAAACCACTAATGCAATCCTATCCATACAATTATTTAAAAAAAAAAACTTAACATACATAACATCATTTTACAAAATTTTGAAAAATATAAGTCATACAATCAAGTTTATCCAAAAAGATAAATAAAGGAAAACTAGCAATCACACCTTACTGTGCAATGGGTACACTGAAGAAGTGTGAAAGGTCAATTAGGGGTATTTTTGTTTATTATTTACATACATTTTTGTAGTACACATGAGATCAATTGGTAGGATAGATTTAGAAAATGATGTTTGTGCAACAAAGGTCTCAATGGAGAAGTGATAGCTTCAAATAAAATATGCATCTACTTACAGGGATTCAAACATAACTAAAATAAAATCTCTAAATTAGGAAGGTAATAGGGATCCATTCCCAATAGGCTTATGTTATGTTCTGAATAGGGAGAGAGGGAGGGAGAGAGGGAGATATGGGGATAGAAAAAGGGAGAGATTAGGGGGAAGAGAAACAAATAGAGAGGTAAGGAGGAAGATATTGAGAGGAAATTATAGATGGAGACAGAGATGGAGTGGAGATGAAGATGGAGTTGAATATGGAGTTGGAGATGCAGGAGAGGGATAGGGAGAGAAGGAGAGGAAGAGATAAAGAGAGAGTACAAAAGGATAGATAGATATGGAGGAGATAAATATATAGAGAGGGGGATATAGAAAATAAATATAGAGATAGGAAGTGATATATAGAGAGGGGTAGAGAGAGAGAAAGATATAGGAGTAGAGAGAGATGGATAGATAATGAGATAGAGATAAAGGGAGATATGTAAGAATTTAAATATGGAGAGTTAGAGATAGAGATAGAGGTATAGATAGGGAGAGAGAAACAAGGAGTGTGCGTGTATTAGTAAGAGAGAGATATGGAAAGAGATGCAGTGGGGGATAGATATGTATAAATGGACAGAGAGGGAGGTAGATGGAGGGGGATAAATAGAGATAGGAGAGAGAAGTAGAGAGATAGAAAGAGGAAGTGATAGGGAGAGGGAGAGAGGAAAAATAGGGATATAAAGGGGAGATAGAGAGATAATGATAATTTTGGAAAGATATAGAGAGTGAGAGATGGAAGGAGAGAGGAAGAGGGAGAGGGAGAGATAGAGATAGAAAGAGGGAGATAATGAAAGAGAGAGTAGGATATATATATAAAGAGAGAGTAGGAGAGATGGAGTAAACAAGCGAAATAGAGATAATGAGATATAAATAGAGAGGAAGAGGGAGAGATAAGGAGATATAAATAGAGGGGACAAAAGTGAGAGATAAAGAAGGTGATATAGACAATTAATAGAGAGGGAGAGATATAGAGACAAAGATAGAGATAGAGATAGGGAGGGAGAAACAATGAGTTTGTGTGTGAATGAAAGAGATATAGAGATATAGATAGGGAAGGAGAAAAAAAGAGTGTGCATATCTAATTGAGAGAGATGTTGATATATATAGAGAGAGGGAGATATATATATATATAGAGGGAGAGAGGGAGAGAAACATAGAGATGAAAGAGAAGTTGAGAGATATAGAATGAGAGTGATAGGGAGAGAGGGAGAGATATGTATAGAAAGAGGAAGAGATAGAGAGATATATATAGTGGGAAAGATAGAGGGCAAATAGAGAGAGATGTATGGAGAAGTAAGGAGATAGAGATAGGGATAGAGATAGAGAGGAAGATAGAGATGGAGATAGAGATAGAAATTGAGAGAGAGGGGAGAAGAGAGAAATAGAGATAGAAAGAGGGGAAATATAAAGAGAGAGGGAGAGAATGAGAGAGGAAGAGATGATGGATGGATAAAAATATAGAGATAGAAAGTTATAAAGAGAGAGGTAGAGAGAGGGAGAGATGGATGGATAAAAATATATAGATAGAAAGTTATATAGAGAGAGGTAGAGAGAGGGAGATATATAAAGAGAGAGGTAGGGATCGAGGTACATATGGGGAGATATTATAAAGAGATATGTTAAGATAAATCTACATATATCTCTTTATATCTTTATATCCCTCTCTATCTTTATATTTTTTATTATATCTAAATATATCTCTTCCTCTATTTCTCTCTATATTTGTTTTCCCTTCTCTCTTCCTCTATCTATCTTTTTCTCATTTCTTCTATCTATTTCCCTCTCCCTATATTTTTCCCCTTACTAATTTTTCCTATCTCTATTTATCTCCCCCCTCTCTCCCTCTTTCCCTCTTTATCTCTTGATCTCTTGACCTCTATATATATCTTTATCTTCTATTTCTCTTTATTTCTATCTCTCTTTATGTGACTATGTCTATGTCTCTCCTCTTCTCTTTCTATATTTCCCTCCTAAGTGTGCAATGGGTACACTAAAGAGATTTTAAAGGTGAATTACCATATCCTTAATCAAATTACATGCTACCCTAAGAATAACTCCCTAGGGGTGTGCTATCCTTGGATTGTTAGCATGAAACAACTAATCAAAAGTAACCTTCTCTCTCACTCTATAAATTTTAATTTTAATTTTAAGTTTGAAATTAATTTTATTATATAAATTATAAAAAAATAAAATAGAATTATTCTACAATAATTAAAGTTTTAGTAAGATAAATAATTATAAATTAAATTAATTTTAATAGTTTTTAATTATTATTTGTAATTTCATAAAAATACATATATAATAAAAAAAAAATTCAAACTTAAATATAAATTACAAACTAAAATAAAATAAAATAAATGATATTTATCAAAATCCAAATATTAATAAACATAATAATTTTTAAAATTTAATAAAAAATAATAAAATTATTAAGTTAATAAATGATTAAATAAATAAATAAAACTATTTTTTTAGTTTATTAGAATTAAAATATCAATAAAATGTGTACCTAAATATCACAAATAATGAAATGAAAAGGATGGAGAGCGAAGCAGAGAAATTTTTTGTAGGAGCCTAGATTGGCATGACGAACTAGATTGGGGTTGGTGGCCTGGCGATCAAAGAAGGGTTTCGAAGGTGAAGTCAGTGGAAGGTGTTGGTGAGTGGGAAAAGGAGGTTAAGCAAGCTATTCTAGGGGAACATGTACAAGTGCAAGTGGTCAATGAGCCTTGGCACCAAAATTCAAATTCAAATAAGAATGGAAGAAGGAATCGTGGTGAGAAAAGGTGGAATGGTTCGTTCTTGAATTCCAATAATTGGCTAAACTAGAGACACAGAAGGGATAATCTCCCCAGGGAAAGGAAATGGAATGGTACTCCCAAATCCAAGGGCATTGCAAGGGCTAGAGGAAAAAAATTCCCAAGAAACATATCAATGGGGAATAGCCCAAGGGGTAGGGATGGCCCTACTCAACCCAAGTAGGGAAACATGACATATTTGGTGATCGGTTTGAAATTGATACAACCTAAAATTTCATTCCTGGAGCAATGGGGATTGATTGCAATATGGTACGAGAGAAATATGAATTGGGATAGTCTCATCCACTGGTGGCAAGGCCAATGGGGTGTGGAAATGAGATTCAAAGCACTCGTGAATGAATTCTTTGTGGTAATATGTCCAAATAGTGATAGTAGAGATCATATCTTGAAAGGAATTTGGCTAATGGAGGGCTTTGGTTTCTATATTCACAAATGGGAAATTGGGTTCAACCTAATGAAGCACCAAATGGAATGGCTGCAGGATTGGTATAGTTTGCAAAATCTACCCATGGAGTTTTGGTAGCCAGTCATATTGGAACAAATTGGGAATCACCTAGGGAATTTTGTGTGCGCAAAGGAAAGAGTTTAGCTAGATAAGATAACCACCTATGTTAGAATTTGTGTAGAAAGAAAGCCTCACTACCCATTCTAGAGGAAAATAAAATTATTCACAGAATTGGGTAATCTAATCCAACCTTTGATCTTGAAGCCATTTACGAAAAACATGCTATTTAGTTGAAATCTTCGAAGAAAGGTATGGATGTCAACAAGGATGGTTAGGTGGAAAGGATCCAGGATTGGTGGTTCTATAAAGGATACTCAGGAAAAACATGCCGACAATCAGTAGGAAGTACTAGTAAGGTCACAAAATGGGCTACCAATGGAGGTTATCAACACCATTGATAAGAATGTCAGGGAGGCTACAAAATAAACAATTGAAGTGAAGGAGGTCATGCAATTGAGACAGGAGGATCAAGTGTTAAGGGAGGCCTTGAAGGAAAAAATCCTAGATGCCTTGGAAGTAACGACACCCAATATTAGGGAAGATGACCTAGACTCGCTAATGGAGGTGGGTTTTGAACTTGCTAAGTTAGAAAAAGGGACAAAGGAAGGCTCCTTAAGTCTAGGAAATGAGGGATTAGAGGAGGATGGGGATGTTGAGATCCAAAATGTTGAGCTGGATCATTGGGAGACGAATTGCTCAGATCTCCTTGTTATGTAGGATCAATCAGATATGACACCTTCAAATCCTAAGGTGGTAGGGGGACTAGGAATTTTCCAAAAAGATCTTGGTAAGTTTTCCCCAGACTATGGCGAAGCAAAGCGAAGAGGCAAGATTCCTAATTAAGAAAAATTAAAGTGGGATGGGGAGGCTTGTGGCTAGCTAAAAATCAATGAGATGTTGAAAGTAGGGAAGGATAAACCCCTTTCTGAACAACCATGAAGATCATAACATGGAACATTAGGTGCTTGAATTCCCCTAACAAACAATGCCTAATTAGACAACAAATGGAGCATCTCCAAGTTGATATTTCTCTGCTCCAAGAGACTAAATTAGGTGAAAGTGAAAAAGAAGGCTTTCTCAAGAAACTAAGAACCTTGCAAGGTTTTAGTGTAAATGTGAATGGGTCCTTAGGTGGAATTCTTACCTTGTGGTATCCCTCGAGTGTTTGGATGGAAGAAATTTCTACTTCTAAATAGTGGCTAGCATGCAAGATAAGAATTTTGGCTTCAAACCAAAACTTTATTTTGATAAATTTTGATGGTCCCATTACTTGCATCCATAAAATGGAGCTGCGAAGGGAGGTAAGCATGTTTTGCAACAATCCAACCTTTGAATTTGTCATTTTGGGAGGTGATTTCAGTGCCATATTGAGGGCCTCAAAAAAAAGGGGGGCATAGGCCTTATATCATAGTCTCAAATTGATTTTGAAAGGTTTGTGGATGGCAACACTCTACTCGAGATCGCCATGAGTAATGGGTGTTTCACTAGGACTAACTAGAGAGTGGGCTTCAATAATATCATAGAAAGGTTGGATAGATTTTTGTTTAAAGGGGATTTTTGTAGCTTCCCCTTTAATTTCAAAGGGCACATCTTGCTAGGGACTAGCTTAGACCCCTTCCCAGTCTTGTTAGAAATTGATGGGGAAAAATCACTAGTTAGGTGCCCCTTTAAGTTTGAGAATATGTGGTTGCATGATACCCACTACTTTGAATTAATCCAACAATGGTGGTTGGAGTAAGGACCAAGTGGTTTGAAGTTGTTCACCTTTTGTGGAAAACCTAAAATCAATTAAACAACACCTCAAATAGTGGAACAAGGAGTGTTTCAAGAATATCTTTGAAGAAAAATAGGTGACAGAAAAATCCTTGTAGAAATTGAATGAAGAATTCATCAGCCAACACTAACTCATTTGACTACAAAATCCAATGAAAATATCTGACGAAATATGTATAATTTGATGTATCATCAGGTGTTTGTAAAATTCGATGTGTAATTTTCATTTTTTAAAAAGTTTATCCCTAACGCATGTCTAAATTTTGACTATTAGTTTTGCTGAAATTTTGACAAACATGAAAAATAAGATAAAAATAAAATTGTGGTCAACATAAAGAAAAGGGAGTTCGCTGATTTATTGCAACATTGTTTTTCTCTACTTGAGATAGTTTGTGGAGAAATAAGGGTCATTTTCTTGGGAAAAATAAAAATAAAATTCAAGAAGATATCGCTAGGTTGAGGGTAGTCATTGTCTTTTTGTAGAATTTAGTTGTGAAGTCAGATTTGTAGTTCTAGGTTTGAAAATCATATTTTAAAGCAACATCTCATTAGATTTCATTTTTAGAGGTTTAGGTTTTTGAGAATTTCATGTCCAAATTTTGTTGTGTGGAATCACCATAAGATCACAACCAAGGAATGGATTCTTGTGACTGTAATTATGTGATCCATAACTCTATTGGCCATGTGGCACAGTTGTGCTATAACAAATATAGGATGCATTCATGTGTGACCCAAGTTTAATGTGGCTATGTTGTGATAGAAATGGAGGCACTCGTATAATGTAGTTAATTTAGGTTGTATAATGTAGGTGTCAATCATCATTGGGTGCATTTAGATTGTCTCAAGTTTAATAGGTTACAATGTAATTATAGCATGATCCAAGAGTGATTACCTCTTGATGTAATAAAGAATCTATAACTCTGGTTGATATGTAGAGTGGTTGTGTTATATCAATTATGTAGTGCATTGAAGCACAACCCATGTTTAATGGGCTATTCTAGAGAGTGATCAAGATTTTCTAAACCTTATGAATGTTACTTAAAAGTGTATAGCTTAAACTACAAACCAAGTTTGTTACATACTTGAATGCAATCTTGGGTTACCACAAACTATAATAATGTGATCTGATAATAACCATTATGGAAAGTATTAAAGCAAGACCCATGATATATAGGATATCTTTCCTTGATTAGGTTTACATACCTTAATGATCAAACACAAGCTTCCCACACACTCTAGAATACAATCCAAGATCATACCACAACTTTGTCAAGACAACTAATTTTCTCACCCAAGATTTAAGGTTGTTTTTTAATACTAGTAGAAGCATTGGTAAGAGCATGATTAGGGTACAAACCCTAGGCCTCCGTAGAAACATAAACAATAACTCTAGTGGATTAGTGAGGTTGCAATACCAGAAAGATTGAGACGTTGTGGCTAATAACAAAATCTTGCAATCTAAAGATTGTAGCCAATAACAAGCACACTATGTAGCTTAGTGACATTTGTAAATGCAATCTATGATAAGAAGAATGACAGTTACTTGAGATGTGACAGTCAAAAAGAGGTTGAGGAGTGACAAGATAATAAAGTTCAAACCTTGCATAGTAAAGTGGATATTTTAACAGTGAGTTTCCTTACCCCCTTGCTGACCTTAAGGGTTTTTCAAATTCTTTTGGTAGTGTTAGACAAGGAAAATGCAATCAGGGAATGACTGTCCAAATGAAGTAATAGTGGTAATCATAGGTTCAATGTTTTTTCTTAGCCATTAATTTATAATGGAGGTAGTGGATTGCATGTTTGAGAAGTGTTTTGAGACTCATCAAAGATAGGAGAATAGTGAATAATACCTTATGGACTGTGAAGTAGTGTCAATAAGGTTGAAGGATCTTAAGATCTACAATACCATGACACAATGAGTCCCCTGTAGTGGGTAGGCAGTCTATGGGGCATAGTTTGATTTTATAGAAGGATGCTCATGAAAGGAATCTTCAAGTGATAGTGAGTGAGCTATTTGAGATTGCAGCTAAGGGTCCAATACCCAGTCTTAAAGGAAGTTATAAAAGCAATAAATGTGCAAGAAAATTAAATCGTACACAAAAAACAATTCACAATGTTATCTTGCATAATGCCTTGAGTTTGAAGACAAAAATCTCATTGTATCTTGATGAAAGTGGTGACCATAATGGTCAATTACTGGAAACCATGATTTTAAAACATGTTATTGTGCTTATAGAGGCAAAATTTTAAGCAAGGAAGTGAGTGGTTGTTTGGAATAATGGAAGGTATGAAGGACTTAATTTATATGCATACTATGCAGTCTAGCTTAAGACAACATTCTTAGAAGAGATTCAAGGTGGATTATGGAACTCAAGGGTTACCATGAAATGGATTAAAGCAAAGACTGAGATCTATTTAAAAGCCACGTTAATGAAGATATTAAAGATATCACATGAAAAACCCTAGTAGCTAGAGTAATGAATACAGTGCCAAGAGGATAGTGTGTTGGGGTAGATTTAGGAGATCTCCACATTATCTAATTATAGGGAAATACATCATTTATTCGTTTTTTCAATTAAAAGAAATCATTCTAAACCCTATATAGGATACATTGATACTTCAAAATACTCTGAAGGAATTTGAGATTATGTAAATATATGTCAAGTAAATATCTAGATTACAAATAGTAGTGGGAACAATGTAAGATTTGTTGCGGAGAGCAGGAATGAGATAAGCAGCAATAAATCCTATGCCTCCTTTCACACACATCTCCTCACTGTTCTTTGTCATTCTTTACTGAAACACTTCTCCATTTTGGCGATCTATGCTTGAAAATAATGTTTTGATGAAGGTTTTAGAGTATGTTTATTAAACTAAAATCTCCATTTTGGTGGGCTACGCCTAAAAATAAGATTTTGAAAAACAAATTAGGGTATGTTTATTAAAGTTTTAGAGTATTTTGGTGGGCTATATTCTTGATTCCTTAAATGATTTATTCAAATGGATTGTGACTAAATAAATGACTAACTATTTAGTCATTTATATTTGTGTGACTAAATAATTTTTAATCAATGACCAAACTAGTAATTTATTTACTCATTTATAGTTGAGTTGCAAAAATGAGTAGAATTTAGTCATTTTTAGTTGTTGTGACTAAAAGTTTTAGTTTCCTAGTCATTTATTTTCCAAATTCTACTAGTGTGTGCTTCCTTCTACGATTAGGGCTCTCTCTGTTGAGGGCCCTAGGGATAAGCTCATCATAAGAAGTGACACATTGCATCTTTAACTAAAAGGATAAATCCGTATTGACATTAGCAATGATGATTCCGACTTGTTGCTCCTTAGGAATGGGTCACTTGCTCTTACTAGCTCACTACCTCCATCATTGTAGGAAGTTTGTGATCAAGTTCAATATTTGATTTTAGGAGTCTAATGGTTGGAAATCATAGTAAAATCAGAATTTAATAAGTTTTGGAATTAGCATTTTAAGAAGTGTTTTTGGGGTCATTAACTTAAGGTATCTTCTCTTTGCAGGGTGGTTGCATACCAAGGAGAATTTTTGGTGTGAAGTATCAGAATTATTGGAATTTTTATTTTGTCTATGAATAAAATTATTGGTGTGAGTTTGATATTTTTTTGAATCTAAATAGTCAAGCAGTAAAAAGAAAAAATCATGTCAGATAATATTAGTCGAGAACAAAATGAAGAGACACTTGATAGATTGTGGGCTAGATTGAAAAGAAAGGGTGATGGGAAATGTTATTGTCCTTACAATAATTGCAAGGGCTTAAAGACGAGATGACTTTGAATCACGTAAACATTGGCAACATGAGTCCGCGTTGAAGAATGATTATAAAGTCCATTGGTAAGTTGTTTGTATTATATGTGTTTATATTGATTGAATTTGCTTAAAATGTTTATATCGTTTTAACATTATATATATATATAATCGCTGATCATGATCATGGTTTATTTGTGTCTATCTATTATATAAAGGTGGGGTGCCCTAGGTTAGATGATATGGATTATCACAGCCTAGAGAATGTGGTTTTGCAAGTGGACGGACATGGAGCTTTGAATATCAAAGATGAAGTTAATGATCCTATGGAAGGAGATGATCATGCACCAGAAAACATAGTTGAAGATGATGGTACA
>VDFB02155836.1:0-64786 GCA_007258455.2 Sequoia sempervirens
CAATTAGATGTAGATACAAGCAAAACTTTGATCCTTGGGAAACTAATGGATACTAATAAAAGTGACACCATTGACCACACTACATCAATGGCTACTCAAACACTCAATGCACAAACAAAAATGGAGTTGATTAATGCATGGGTTAATAACCCAAATACAAATCAAATAACATTTATTGATTGGCCAACAATTAGTGAATCTCCAATAAATGAATATGTAACATTAGGATTACTTGATATGGCATTTCCAAGCTTATTTCTTGATGGTATATGTGATTGGCTAGAGCCACAAACCAAAAAAATACTTCTCCATCAATATGTAAAGAACCTATTTCGATACAAAGACAATCTCTTTGGAAAACATTCCCATTTTTGATACTATATGGAAAATATGATAATGAGACATCGAGCACAAACATCAACTACAATTTTTGTGAAAAGAAACATCCACGACATGTCAATCACTATAGATGAGCTACGTGAACATATGAGCAATATGTCAAAATCACATCTTGCAGATAGACTAATATGATATGGCAATTCCTTAAGATGCACAATTTCATATTGGACAAGATGTCATGTAGAATTAATAGACATGCTACATCAAATTGGTACATGCCTACAATATTCTTCACACTAAGTGTAGTTGACCTCTATTGTCCAGATTTGCATGCACTAATGCTAGGGACACCTCCAACGGATCCACAACATGCGCACCTTTGGCGAAAATAATGTATTATCGATTATCCTCATATTGTAGCACAATACATGCTCCTATGCCACTCTCAATTCAGAAAAGAAATCCTCCAAAAAGAAATGAATTTCAAAGATTATTGGTCTAGATAAGAGTGGAAACACATAGGTCAATGCATATTCATGGATTCATGTGGCTGCATGAAGCGCCAAACATGGATACAATTGATTGGTTCAACAGTGAACAACGGAATGCAGCTGAGAGATATTTCAACAAAATTGTTCATGCATGGAATCCATCACATACTACAACCAGCTAAAATTCACATGTACGCTACCAATAAACACAAAAACTCAACATTCCAAACATTTTGAATATTTTTCTAATACAACAAATTTAACAATTGAACATCCTATAATAGGCATTCCAACATATTGCTATACACCCATGTCTCAAAAATACAAGGCAACTTGTAGAAGATGTTGTAGAAAAGGACTACATGAGGAGATAGCAAACACTATACAAAGACATACAATTTGTAGAAAAGGTGCATGCATACGAAACAAAAATGGAAAAATGGTTTGCAAGTAAGCCACATTATTTTTAAGAATGTATTTTTCCAATTCAATAAATGAATATAATGAGATCCAACAATATGCATTACTGGTACAATACTCCATGGCCACTAAATTTACAAGGACCAAAATTATACCAAAATTTAGAAACCGGTGAAAAAAAAATTGAACCTATGAGAAATGACAATAGGCTTTGTTGGATAGGACAACTGAGAGGGGGGTTGAATCAGCTATCACATATTATAACCTTAAATTCAATTACCGGAACTAACACATAATCTAATTAAGTGATTAACCATCAAATGTCAATGCACAAACACAATAACACCAAATTTACGTGGAAAACCTAATGAGGGAAAAACCATGGTGAGGATTAACTCACACTATAGAGAATATCAAAACTGAATACAAAAAGAATCGCTGCCTAAAATAAGGCTCACTACCTAAAATAAGGACTCACTATCTAAAATAAGGTTCACTGCCTAAAATAAGGACTTACTGTCCACAGGGCTACAATCCAGAGGGCTCACTACCATAGAGATACAAAGAATACAAAGAAGACTTGTTACAGAGAGACAACAATCCCAATGCAACAAAGGATTCCACCATAATCACTGATCAACTTGCATGAATGATAAAGTTCGCCTTTTGCTCACTACATCTAGAAACTCAGTGTTAAGCTTTGCACTGATCAACCACACACATAACTCACACACTTTTAGAATAGCATCAAAGTCGTGTCTTCTCTTTCACTTATCTTTCTTCTTTTCTTATGTAACTATCTCCAACCTTGAAAAAGATACAAAGTCGGCCATCCAACTTCAAATTCAAATTAGATCAGTGCCAAACATCCTAGAGTGGAATTAGAATTAGAGTGACCCAAACACACACTTCATCGGGACCCATAATAGATCCAACACGCTTCATCAACTTCAAAGATAGTGGTTGACACACGATCGTCCAAACCATTGTAAAACACATAGAGCAATTAATCTCGATACTTCAAAATGTCGAAACCATCTTTAATAGAACCAGTGAAACACAACTCTACAACCACAAGTCATAAGACTTCATCAAAGAGAAATTCGGACTAGCAAAAATTTTCCTGGATCTCAACCAGAACACAAAAAAACATAGTTCACACTTGTACTAGATCAACATCCTCAACAGCTGAATACCTGCAATCTTCTTTTTATACAATTTTCTCAATATCCTCAACATATACAATCAACAACAACTACTAGATAACTAGTTGATCGGTTGACATCAATGACAACACTTTCATTCCTCTATCCATTCTTGCAATAGGCTTAACTCATACAACTGCCATATCTTGCAACTGTGGAGAGAAAATATCGATTGGCAACTAGTTCTCTCAAAAAAAATTGTGGTTAAATACATTTCCAAGTATGCAGCAAAAGCATAGAGAAACTCATAAACATACCAACAAATGTTAGTATGTCTTGCAAGTGTCAAAAATCCAGATGATCTCATAGCAAAGGTGTACAAGAAGCTCATAACAAAAATAATAATAGAAAGGGATATTGGAGCACAAGAAACAAGCCATATTTTATTAGAACTTCCATTGGTGGAAAGCAACAGAAGATTTATAACTCTAAATGTATCAATCGAAGTTTTCAAATGTGTGGTATTACACCAAGACAATAACGATGAAGAACAAGCACTATCTTGGATTGATGCGTACAAAAACAATCCCCCGCACATGGAGGAAATATCACAAAATAATTAAGAAAAATCATGGATATATAATGTTAAGCATAAAAGTGAAAACAAATGGAAGCCAAGAAAAATACCAGCTATTATATGAGTCATTCCTAGATTATATCTATTCCTCCAAGGGAATCAAATAAATGATTTGATTTTTGCCTCTCAGAATTGTCGCTTTACAAACCATTTCATGACATTAGTAGAGATATTAGTCATAATAATGATTTGATACTGTCAAATTGGGAAAACCACGTCTACAATCAATGGCATGTCGAACGAAGAACAACCACAGAAACTATTGAAAACAACAACGAATCTCAATCAAAAGATAGTGGCATTGTCCAACATAACACTACAGAGCATGAATGGTAAATGATATCAAGACTACAACATGGTCAAGCGATGCATATTTTAGAGATAGATATGTTGGGAAGAAGAGACTTAGACAAGCAAACAGACTGGTCTACCGACTTCAAAAGTGAACAGTATACAAATGCATCTATCAATTTCATTACCACTATGAAGAGTATTGACTCCATAATTCATCAGAATCTACAACAGTATGCCAACTATGAAAATCTCAGCAACCAACAACATAAGGTAGTTAATATTATTCTCTCCCACTACAATGCAAGTCTAAATAAGTCTCCACTATTTTTTATTATTCAAGGAACAGCAGAAACAGGAAATTCATATGTTATAGACACAATAAAAGAAACACTTCAAAAATATTCAATGCCAAATCAATCTCTCCTTCTACTACTCTCTCCAACTGGAGTAGTAGCATTTAATATCAGAGCATCAACTATTCATTCAAAATTGAAAATTCCAATAAGAGACTTCAAAGAGCTTGAAGGCACAAGATTAACACATTTTCAACAAGAATTAGCACATATATGTGGACACGAAAAAAGTATCCCTTTTTGTTTGCTTGATATGGGAATTATTAATGATAATTTGAACTTAATGGGGCCTTGATTTAGTGTTGTGAGGTGTTTTACACATCCACACTAGGTCTTGGACCCTTGCAAACTGAATAAAATGCAATTATCGATGTCTTGTAAAGGTGTTGTAAAGTGTTGTAAAAGACTTTCACACTTCTCTAGACTGAATGGACCTATTTTTCCCTAATTCAATATTGTAAAATGTATTTAATTGCATTATCACATTAATCTAGAAAGCTTGTAAATTAAACCTAATTATAATCTAGTGTTGTAATGTGTCTCACACATTCGCATTGGATGTCGTGCCTTTCTAGGCTATGTAGACCTCATTTTAATGATGTAAAGTGTATCTAATCACACTTTCACATTGAACTTTGTGTCCCTAGACCTAACCAGTCTTTACATTGAATCATTAATAGGCCCCAATGGCCCCATATTGTGCATCCCAAGGCTTAATTTGATCAAAGACCTGACTAAATCAACATAAGAACCTAATTTCTTCACTCCCCGATAATCCAACTGGAAAAATAACCCCTATGGGACCAAGTCGCCCATCTAGGCGAATTAGTCCCATCCAGGTGGGACTAAGTCACCTAGCTTGGCGAATTAGTCCCATGTGGGCTAATTTTGAGGTTTGAGTGGGAAAAATTGGATTTTAAGTTTATTTTTCCTTCATGTCCTATAAATACAAGCTTTTAAACCCTAATTTAGGATCATCATAACTCATTCATCTTATTCATCATTTGTCTTCCACCTCAAGTCAAGCAAGCTAGGTTTTTTGCATTCTAAGTCATCAAGATAGCTTTCAAGGACATTCAAGGGTAGATTCTTCATCTTTTGCTGCAGAAAATGAAGATCTATCATCATGATTTAGGTATATTGAGGACTTAGAAATCATTGAAGAAAAGGTTAAAACTTAGTGGATTCATCTCCCTCCTTGCAAAGTCAAAATATCAACAAAAATTCATTTACAGAGCCAGAAATTAGAGTTTTGAAGGTAGAAACCTGTCAAGAACTGAAGTGCAGACCGAGGGCTTCCGTTTCCACTTTCAGATTTTTAAAAATTCAAAAGTGGACTAAGTCACCAACAATGGTGACTTAGTCCCACTGTACCTATTATTTAGAATTTTTTTTAGATTTGGATACCCATTTGGCTGAAACGGGCTTCGATGTAGTTTTCCAGCTCTGGGACTAGGTCACCCAAAATGGCGTAAGTGTCCCAATAGGCCAAAATTTTAGGATCAGCAACATTTCCAGCCTTCAATCTAGTCTTCAACACATTTCCAATTGCATGCTTTCTATTTTTCTTTTCTATTCTACTTTGATTGCATTTATATTCATCTTTCTAGGTATTTTTACATTCAACACTCTGTCTTCAAACATTCTACATTTCCCTAGTTTTACATTATTAATCAATAGTTTTTGTCAGTTTATTGCTTTTAGGAAATTACATTTAGACATACTTCATCCATCTTTGCATTGATTTTGAGTGTAGACATTTCCCATTTTGGCCCATCTTTCTCCTTTTAGGTGAAAAACCCTAGAAGTGTTACAAGAAAGCCATTGGAAGCTAAAATATTTGTTTACAATATCAAATATATATTGATCGATGAAATGAGATTTTTGGGAAAAAAATTACTTGAAAAGATAGATTGCCAACTCTACCAAGCCTTCCCACAAAAGTCAAATCCTGAAAATTTTGTAGGTGTCTCTCTCACTCAAAATTTAAATGCCATACATCATTTCTCTTTAGAAAATCATTTTTATATATACTAACAAATAATTCTCAACACAATATTTATCAATTGTCTCCAGGAATATCATTGATTTTGGTTGGTGACCTCGAACAGTTACTACTAGTTAATGACAAACCAGCATATAGCAACAAAGGCCGAGCTAGAATATTATGGGAAGAATTTACAAATGTCATTACTTTAGATCACATTTTCAGACAACATTTCCAACTAAACAATGATCAAGAAAGATTTCGCCAACTACTAGCAAACATTAGAGATGAAAACCATACGATAGATGATTGGGAACTTCTAATGGAAAGGTGCAATACAAGGCTTAATGCAGCAACCAATACAAATTTTGAAAACAATGTGCACTTGTTTTCAACAAATACAAATGTTCACATCCACAACAGGAAAAAATTGCACTCATTGGCACAACCAATTGCATGCAATGTTCCAACAAAAAATGGCACAAGCAATCTCACAAAAGAAATTCTAGATGACGAACAAGATACAAAATTATTGTTAAGTATAAATGCAAGAGTTATGTTCACAAAAAACTTGTGCATACAAGCAGGACTAGTAAATGGAGCTCTTGGATTCATTCAACAGATCTTGTATAAACCGGGAACAATGCCACCACAGCCACCAACATATGTATTGGTCAAATTTTAAAATTACTTTGGAATACCTTTAGACAATTAACACCCATGTACAGTTCCAATCATACCAATCCAATGAGGAAGATCGATGAAAATAATGTTGAGATTAGCTTGGGCGCTAACAATACACAAAGCACAAGATTTAACTCTTCAAAAAGTAACTATTGATATAGGCCCAATTGAAAGAACAAGATTAATTTTGTCAAAATTTCTCATGTAAAGTCTATACAAGGACACCGCATTATGCCTCATTCACATTCGATAGATATGAAAAAATCAAGACAGGAAAACAAATTGCAAATAGAAAGGTAGAAGAGCATAGGCTTAAAGCCTTGGAAATAAACAAATGTTCCAAACAGATGTTTTCAAGTATCTCTGGAGCTACTTCAATCATAGTTATGTCCCAATTAAAGTATATGGAGTATTGCGACTTAAGTGGGAATTTGTTCAGTGGCCATCTACCCAAAGGTACTTTTATACTAAGCCATTTTCTATTTGAAAATTTTTAACTTCACATTTACAAGAATAAAAATACTATTTTTTTTCTTATTCCCATTTGTGATTACTTTTGTCTTTACACTGCTTATAAGAAAATATTCATTGCAACTATGGACTTTCAAGCTTAGGCCATCAACATAAGATTTATATTGCATCTCTTGGATCTCTAAGATACATGTTTTTCTTACATAATACAATTTTTCAATCATAATGTCTTTAAATTTTCTTGATTGAAAATAATATTTAAGAAATATACCATCAATATATAATTTTTTCATTTATTTTTACTTGTGTTTTAATGGTAAATTTTAAATTTTAAAAAATCACAAAGAATATAATTAATAATTACATCTATAAGAATAATAATATCATTTGTTCTATGAAGTTTTATTTAAATATTACTTTCAAATTAACAAATAATTAAGCCCATTTCTAAACTTAAGCCCAAACCCCCTTCTAAAAAGAAGTAAAGCATGGTCGGTATAGCTTGGACGAGTGTGGCGACCGGGTTATGTGAGCTAAAAAATAAACTCATCAAGAAGGATAGCAGACCCACTTCCAAGAAGAAGGGGAAAATTTTTCTTAGAGCTCGGTGATATTACCGCCCTCTGACAGCGAAGGTGGGAGCACTAAGGAAAAAGAATCCAAGGGCAATGCCATGGTGGTTGCGAGTGTTGAAGTGGGGATGGAAAAAACTAGTGTGAGGAAGTCCTACTGTTTGGAAAAGAACAAAAAGGGAACCCCAGTTGATGATATTTCTAGTGACTCGGAGCAGACCAGTGGCAGGACTGAAGGCAAAAAAGACACTATTGAAGAGGTGAACGAAGGGTTTGTGGAAGGCACTAGAAATTTTCCGGACATTAACAGGGCGCTTAAGGAGGATTCCACTCACTCCTTTGACCCCAAAGCTGGTGGGGAAGAGGAGTTCCTGAGTGGGAAAGGCAAGAACATGGACCCTGGTGCATTGCAGGACCAGGTTGCTAAACTAGAGCGGAAATTCTTTGGCCTCGGTCGGTTCACGGTTAAGATGATCCATATATCTACTATCACTTTGTCTAATGTCATCAAGAAGGAAGCGGATAAAGATTCTAAGGGAGAAGGACCCAAGTGGATTGGGGATGATGTGTTTAACCTCCTGGTCCAAAAATGGGAAAATATAGATAGCTAGTGCTCGGGTCTAGATGGTACTGGTATTTTGTTGTTAATGTGGTGTGTTTGTGTCCTATGTCCATTGTTTTTTGTTATATCTACTTTTTGATAATTTTTTGAACTAGTTCCTTTTTGGCCCTCTGGGCTTTCAGTGTAAAGGGTACAACACCTTGTAAATGTTGCTTATAAAATCAAAAACAAATAACTAATAATAATTTAATTTTTCATTTTTTTTAGTATTAATAAAGAATATGCAACATGTACTCATTCTTAAGCTTTTTGAAAATTTTGAAGTTTACTTCTATAAGAATAATAATATCATTTGTTCTATGAAGTTTTATTTAAATATTATTTTTAAATTAACAAATAATTAATAATAATTTAATTTTCCATTTTTTTAGAAACTAATAAAAAATAATTTATTTTATTTTTTAATCATGTTTCTCTTTTAATTCTTAATATTAAATTGTTTAATGCTTAACAATTACAAATTTACATGCTTCATTATTTGCAATGAACTATGCAGCCTTATACTATTGAAGATCAACAAAATTATAGTGTATATCAGTGAAGCCAAGAGAAACAGGTACATAAATTTATATTTCATTTTCCCAGTTCAAGTTTAGCTATATTTTATATGTCTATGTAAAATTTATGGATATAAAAAAATCATATTTTTCGGGTTGCCATGCAGAATGTTATCTATTTCGACCAAACAAATGAAGAACTCCAAGAATTCAGGAAATTAAATATATTCTTGCAGAAATTAATACTTTTGAGTTCTATAGATGGTAAATCATATTGGTATGGATGGGGGGTTGAACTTCAAAAACATAATTATATCAATGGGAAGCTTAAAATTCAAATGGATGCATGTACATTCTATCAAAATGTGTTTGAAGAAGACAATCAAATAGACTTAGTCAATTTAATCCTACTTTACTGGCCTAATTCCTACTCGTACATCATTCTTTGTTGTACATACAACTCTAAGGTTTATTGTCGACCATGTACCAATATTGTGAATGACCACATCATTGAACATGTGATGGAAACATTACCTACAATTAGGTTGATTATGGATTACAGTGAAGTATTCATTCAACATTATGGAATCTAGAAACCAAAAATATTTCAAAGGAAAAAGGAAAGGACATTCTGGAAGACTTCAAAGACCTTTGAAATTATTGGTTCTCCTCCTTGTATGGCCATGGATTTCACAATATGTGGTGGTTAAGGTAATTATCTTTATTTTTTATCAAGTGCAGTTGGGTAATTTTCTTTTTGGATCAAATAGTTGTGATTTTTTTTAAAAATGGACTTATATCTTTTTCCATTCAGAAGATCAGTATTTTTTATGGTTCTGCTAATAAAATTATTTGGGTATTTCTTTTAGGTCTTTTTAGTAAACAACATTACCTCTCATTGTGTTGGGTACTTTCAGGGCCTAGGGGCATACCTTATGTTAATTATTGTTGGAGAATTGTAGATCAGACATTCAACTAGACATTTTATTTGGAAAATTGTGCCTCAAGATTTATATATATATATATGTATTAAATTTTTCAGCAGCAAAACTATTCAATTTAGTAATTGTTGTTGCAGAATTATACATCAGACATTCAACTCCACATTATGCCTCAAGATTTGTATATATATATATATAGTGTTTTGATTTCTTCTTATTCTCAGCATGTAAATCTATTTATTTTCCACTCGGGATGGATTAAGTTTTCCAACAATAGAACTATTTATTTATGTTTCAATGGTACTATCTTGGTCTTTTTAGTAAACAACGTTGTGATACCTTCTATTAATTGTTGTTGGAGAATTGTACACCATACATTATTCTCAGCATCTAAATCTATTTTTGTCTCAATGGTAGTATGAATTTCATTTAAGTATATGTAAGGTAAGTGTAATGGACTTAAATCTTCTCTTAATGTGCATTTTTCTAATTCTTGTGGACTTATTTGATGATATCTTCTCTTAAGGTATGTCTAATGGAGTAAATCTTCTCTTAATGTGCAATTTTCTAATTCATGTGGACTTATTGATGATATTTTCCAAAAGTGCAATACTTCTTAACACAAATGTGAAAAATTAAAGGCTGTTGTAATGCTTACTTTTTTAGATCACCATTGTAGCCACTCTTTGCAAGTTCATTTGCCTCTACATTTTTCTATAAGAGGGATTAGAATTATTAGAACAAGTAAATATTTTTTCCATAACCTTTTAATAGTTTCTATGGCTATAACACATGATTTAGGGCATCCCCTTTGTTTTCATAACAGAACATTTCTTGTGTTTTAATCAGTTTTGGAAACATATGGATGTATCCCTTCCACGGGAAACATCTCTAGATGTCCTCTACAATTTAAATAAAAATATTTATTAAATATAAAAAATTATTTAAGTTGTATTTTTTCTTTGTGCTTATATGTATTTTGGCAGTCTAAAATCCCATTTCTCTTTCTCAAAAATTTGGGTGGGTATTTCCATATTTCCTTGTCCTTTTATCCCCTATCAACAAGGGTTGATGCAAGAGAAGAGCTATTTATAGGGCGTGCTCAACCCTGTTGCAAAGATCTATTATTTGATTGTATTTTCATATCGACTACTTTCAAAGAGTGCACAACCCCTATATGGCCTAATGTGCTCCTCTACTGGTACTAACGTACAATCCTTATTCTACTAGAGGTTTTTTGGTCCTTTTTAGATGGTTTTGTTAAAAGAACAGTAACAAGTCAAATTTCAAGTATAATATCTCTCAGCGTAATATGGATTTTAATCGGCTTTGGAAACATATGGATGTATCCCTTCCATGAGAAACATCTCTAGATGTCCTCTACAATAAATAAAAATTATTTATTAAATATAAAAAGTTATTTAAGTTGTATTTTTTCTTTGTGCTTATATGTATTTTAGTAGTCTGAAATCCCATTTCCCTTTCCCAGAAATTTGGGTGGGTATTTCCAAATTTCCTTGTCCTTCTATCCCCTATCAACAAGGGTTGATGCAAGAGAGGAGCTATTTACAGGGCATGCTCAACCTTGTTGCAAAGATCTATTATTTGATTGTATTTTCATATCGACTACTTTCAAAGAGTGCAGAACCCCTATATGGCCTAATACGCTACTCTACCACTAACGTACAGTCCTTATTCCGTCAAAGGTTTTTTGGTCCTTTTTAGATGGTTTTGTTAAAAGAACAGTAACAAGTCAAATTTCAAGTATAATATCTCTCGGCATAATATAGATATATTATGCAATAAAATAACTAAACTAGTCTTTAGAATTTTTTCCAAATCAATAGCATTTTTTCTTTCTTAATTTTCTATTTTTAGGTTGAAATTTGTCCTCTATGTAGAAGCATTTTTATTTAATCTTGAGTGTTTCTATCTCTATTTCAATGATTTTATTTTATTTCTATTATGTTAGTTTTTAACCGTGCTAATCTTTGTCATTTTTTGTTGTGTTTTACTTTTTCTACTATTTTAGTTTTAATTCTTATAGGTTCATTTGTTTAGGCCTCAAATATTGAAAACTAATAGCATTTCATGGTTTTGCATGATCACTTGTCAATTTTTGATTCCCTAACATTAATCACACATTTCATTATTCTTAAGGGGAGTTAATCTTTTTTCTTATATTATTTTTTTGGTGCAAAAAAGTTGTGCATGCTCCCCTCTCACACCTTAGAGTGATCTTGAGGAACAAAAATAACTTTTTTTTGTTTGTCTTCATGATTATCTTGTGTATGATCTCCTCTCACACCTTAGAGAAACCTTTAGAATAAAAAATATATTCTCATTTATGTAGCACAAAGATAGATGTGTATGTTCTTCCCTTACACATTCTTTTGATATTGGGAATCAAAAGCATCCACTCCTTTTTATTTTCCTTTTTCTAGGAGCCTAGTGAACTTAGAAGTGATATTCAAGCATGAATCCAAACCATGTTTTCTAAAAGGATATATAAATTTGAGGGTGGAAATATCATTCTTAGTTAACCAATTATGTGTTTTAAGCATGTCATGAAGTGAGGCGTTTTCATTCATGAATACCCAAACCTTAAACAATACCCTTCAATGTTGGAATCATCATTCTTAGTGCATCTCCATAGAGCATGGAATGAAGTGAGAGGGAATTTGACCTCATTCTCACATTCCCTAATCAATACTCTATATTTTTATGGACTTGTGCCTCACATACCTTTGAGTATATTAAGGTTTCATGTACCATTTTTTATCTAAGTAAATAATTTAATAGTTTAATTTAAGTTGACCAAAAATTAACTTTATGTTATATTCATAAAAATGAAGCTTACGTTTTATTATGGAAAAAATATAAAAATTAAGTAGGATAGGAAGCCAAAAGTATTATGTTTATATAGAAATTATTTCTAAGGGAAAATGAAAATATTATTAAATTAGCCTCAAAAGGATACAAAAGGAGGACCTAGGTAGAGAAGGATCATTCATTGTATTGTTGTCAAAACCCCTTTCTCAAAGATTGACCACTTGGTGTTCATTGGCATCCTATTTCAAATTATATGATAATTATGCATTTTATTGACACATGATCATAGGTAGATCCTACTTGTAGAGGTTCTTATCTACTAGTTTAAAAACTAAGTTATAGAAAACATTTGTACCTACTGCCATTGTACCTAGTTTAGCTAGTGCTAAACAAACTTCTATAGAAAACATTGTAAAGGACTTTCAAGATTCCACTAAATACATCTTAAGAAAGCTTTATAACCAAATAAGATCACAAAAAAGAAAGCTTCATGGACTACTAATTCATTCAATGTCTATCTAATTATATACATGTAAAAATATTTAACATATATATCGACCTATACCTAAACTTGATCAAGCTTGAAAATATCCATATAATCCAAAAAAAATCCAAATTTAGATCACCAAATGTAATCAAAAATTATTTGAATTTAATATATATGATAAAAATATTTTTAAAATTTGGTCCAAATATTACATGTATATATCCAGTCATATCTAAAATATATATGTACATAAATAACTTAAAGCTCTTGGTACATATAATCTAGATCCTCTCTATCTTTAATTATCTCTAAAATCTTTTCATGATCTTCAATAGACAACCTACACTTTTGTTGCCACGTCCTCCTTTTGGTAAAGTTTCAAAATTTATTCTTGTTGAGCTATAACTAAGTGATTATAATGTAGAACCTTTTGTCCTAGCATATAATCAATAAATATAATATACCATTTTTATCTATCTTTATTTTTTTGTAATATGTGTCTTCAACAATGATTGATCCAGTGGGATACTCTTTTCCATCACCATCTATCATTGATTCCACCAATTTGCATTTTGGTTGTGTACATCTTAGTAAATAGTAATCTACACCTTCTACATTGTTAGGATTTGCAACAACAGTGAAAATATATCTTGTACACACCATGTAGTAAAAATGTGTAAATACAAGATCAAATCAGAGTTTTAATTTACAAACCATTTAAATATTTAGATAAATATGCTCAACTTAGGTAGAATATAAATCAATTTTAAGTTAAAGTTTAATTTAAAGTTTAAAATTTACCTGTAACAACTAAATTAGATACACATTCATAATCAATTGAATATAGAATATTGTAGACATCGACAATGTCATTATCTTCAAAAGGATACATTGATACTAATTATTTTATTTCTCATTGTGAAACATACCCATCTCTAATATTCTCACATTGTAGAGTATTTGCATTGGTCTCAATACAATCAACACAAAAATGTTATTTTTCTCTCACTTGAATTGCAAGAGGCTTGTATGTCCTATTATCATGATTTGATCAATGCAAACTTTTAATACCATTAATTGTTTGACAATTATAAGGATTTGACAATCAATATCTATAAATTTCAAACATCCAAGTAAGAAGTGTATATATTTATTTGAAAATTCAATTCATGTACTCTAAAATTCAACTATGTACCTTTAACTTCCCCAAAAAAGTGTGTTGTATATTGAGTCATGAGCACAAAAAATTCTTTTGCACCATTCAACAATTTCATTTGCATTCTATATGGCATTACATGTGCGCAAGTTCATGTTGGCAAAAAATTTTAGATTAAGAGGTTTAAGAATTTAAAGATTTGGAATTTAATTTTTTCTATTCTATATGGTGTTACATGCAAGTTCATGTTAGAAAAGTGCATGCTTCACACATGCTCTCACTCCATCATTCTCTCCTTTTCCATATCCACTCTCATAAAAATTCCACAAAAATTTTGTGTCATATTTAGGATGTTGTTGGCTTAACCAATTAAAAGCATTTACAAACTTAAATTATCTTGTGAAGTTACAAATAATTTCATTCAAACCAAATTAGTACAAAAAACTATATGTGTACACAATATATATGAGTAATTGAACAATTCAAGTCTTAAAGTTAAGTAAATAAATAACTAATTATATAATTTTAAAAAAATCATCACTTATCAGCACATCCATCAGACCATATCCAATGTTGTGAAGCATTTATGTCATGTCGTCTTAGGTTTTCAAGAAAAATTTTGAAACAATGAGCTACACAGCTTCTATCATGACCTGTATCATCACCGATATAAAAGTGAACCCCTTTGATGACAATTCATTCATCTTTGCTACTTTGTACACCATCTACATGTAACTTGACATGCCTATAGAAAACTTGCACAAAGATTGCAACTTGCTATAAATGATAATATTGACTTTGAATCTCAATTTGAGGACTAAATGTATAGTTCTCATATAAATCTACAATAGAGAGAATACAACCTAGTGGAAAGCAATTCTTTGAGTCGCGAAATTTCTTAGCTTTCCATCTTGCACCATGACAATGTTGGATATGTGGATATATGATATTATGAAATTTATTCATAAATTCATTGTTTAACAATCCACTCTCTTTGAGAATAATTTTTTTGGCCTCAACTCCTGACTTTGTTGAGTATTTCTCATATTCAAATCTCTTCCAAATAACTTGCGTTGAATGATCAATATTGTCAACTTGTAAAAGATTTTTTAAATTTCCACAATCATTACATATATTTTTTATACATTGTTGTAGACACTAAAACTGTCATGAATGATATCATGCACTCGAATCAAGTATACTAGCATTATTCCTCCTAAAACCCATCATCTTTTCACTTAATTGATTAAATCAGCCTAGCTATTTAATTAATTATATCATTTGCTCTATTAACCTAATTAATTTAATTAGGTTAATTCACCCATGTTCATGCTAACATTTCATCTCATTAAATTAAATAAATCAAACTATTTAATTTAAATCCCTAATTCTTCTTATTTAATTAAATAACCCTAAGTTATTTAATTAAATGTCATCACCTTTTTCCCTCTTCATTAAATCACTGTATTTAATGAATATCATCTAATTCTCCTAATTCCCCTAATTTGCATAATTGAAACTATTTCATTATTAAATTACTAATTAATCTAATTCCCCCCACTTGCAAGGGAATATTCTAAGAGAATATTCCTCCTTTGCACATTCTTCCAAAAGAAATATTACCATGGAATATTCCTTCCCCTTTTGCACTATTAAACTTTTTTTTAATTTTCTAAATCATCCTTTTCCCTCACCCATCAAAATATTCTTACAAAGCTTCATATGCAAGTTAACTCAAAACTTCTTGTGCAAGTTAACTTGTGACCTCTTTTACAAGTCAAAAGTGTGTTTGTTTGGAGGAATATTAACCCTTGATTAAAATCTCATATTTCATTCTCATTTGTTGATGAGAATCCATGATCCATGCCTCCAAATTCTTCCATCCTTGACCATTTATTAGCCTTTTTTATCTCAACCCTCCATTTCTCATTTACTCTCCTATAAATAGGTCACTATTTGGAGAAAAATGGATTCATCTTTTAAAATCAAACTTATGTTGTTAAAATCACTCACACTCACACTCATATTCAGCACACATTTAGCATCTTTTAGTTTAATTATTTGCATTAATTGGATTTAGCTTCCATTAACGGCTTCCATGATCACATAATGCATCCATTTAGCTTACTTATTGATTAGGGTTTGAATCTTTTAATTTAAAATCCATTTAAATTAGCTTTGGATTCACATATCTAGATCATTTTAGTATAAAATCATGATAAATTAGCTTGCATCATGCTTATTTAGATTAAAATCATTTTTTCATACACATCTCACAAATTTTCCATCAATTTTCTTTAATAAAACTAACTAGAATAGGCTCATTTATCCGCAGGATTGGGAAAGGGTCATTGTTCCACATCAACTAGACACCACTCCCATAATGGGATAGGTTTCAATGGATTAGAGCATGCATTTTTAAGCTTTTGTAGTTTATTATGCTTGGTTTTAATGGATGCTTCATTTAATTTACACTTGATTGATCCTGGTAAGATTGACGTTAGTGGCTTCATTATGCTCTGATTCTTCATGTATCAAGTGTAATCGACCCATACTAATCTGTTGATCACAGTTGTACATTGAATTAATTTGAATCTTCTAACTTTTTGCATATAAGAGACTTCAAAAATTATGTTGTGCTTCCAAGGATGGCTATATTTGGATTAATTGTTGCCATAAATTTTTTATATGACTGTAGGTGTAGATGAAATTCAACATTATTTTGACAACAAGAAGTTTCACGTAATTTATCTATACGTACAAAAGATGGTTCTAGTATCTCAAACATCCTTTGAAAAATCTTCACATCTAATCATTCTTGCTTGAATGCTTTAAAATTTTCACTTTGTGTTGTATCTATGAAATGTTTTAGATGAAAAATTTGTGTACCATCTTCACCTATTATTTGTATAGTGTCTCTTCTATTGAAAGAAACACAAGAGTGGCTGGTCCAATAATCAATCACCTATTTCTTTACATTTTTTAAAATTATATCTTTTTGGGGAAACCTACAAATATTGACCCAATTATTCTCAATATTTTCATATAATCTATTTCTCTTTTCAATATATCTTTGAATAGTTCTCCTAAAAACATTTATTAATTGGGAAATCATTTAAACTTGTCTTCTATGTGATAATTTCTTATGAGAAATTTACAGTCATCAATGCTCTACGTGCAGAACTTAAATTAATAGCTTGGCCCTTTCTTTCTTTGCAATTCAATGCTTCTTGTAGGATTTCAACAATTATTTGTTTTAATGAACCTGATGACTCTTTCCTATTATCAACCCCTAACAACTCCAAAATAGGTCATTTATTTTCACATAAATAACTTTTTACATAATTGTGCTCTTCCAATTAGATATTTTTCTTCAAAAAATTCATCCCATATTATTTTAGAGTGTAATTTTATTGTGCTTTCATATAGCATATCTTCAAATGAAATATTATTGAAAAGAGAATCCTCATCCATCGAGCCATCAAGTTTTTTCATATCATAGAAAAAAATTCTATTACTACCTTCAATTTTTTCTTGTACCTATACATTGCCTTGGTCATCAATAATTTCCATGGTTTTTTCTTAAGTAGATGTTCCTTAATTCACTTTTCTCTTCTTTCTTTTTTGATCATACTTCCTTGATCTAGTCTTTTGAATCCCCATCACAAATTGCTCAAATTTGAATTCACCTGCATACAAATGTACATATCTTTACCCTATGATAAAAATGTTATAATGCACTCCTATTTTTTCTTTAAAATTAATTTAAATGATGTCATAATACATACCTACACTAACCTTTGAATTCATTTCCTTAATTTAACATTTAAATAAAAAAAGATCAATAGATATTAAAAAGCACAAAAGAAGTTGAGGAAAATTAGGTGAAGTGAAGCATATGTTTGAAAATTTCATAGTAAAATTTTTTAGGTGCAAGAATGATCCAAAATTGTGGACTTGTCCCTAATCCCTAAAATTGTCCCTTTAAAGAGAACAAAAAAATCTAATTCCAAGATAAATAGTAAATTGTAATTATTTTTTTCCAAATCTTGAAATATTATAGATTTAGAGCATTCATTTTGGTCATTCCATCTTCAACTACAAAGATAAGTACCTTAATTTAGTGCAAATATTTCCATAGTATAACATTTATTACGTTAGAGTTCACAAGCCCATAGCTATCATTGATTCAATATTAGGTTAATTAGTGCTTATGTGTATGAATCTTATTTAATTAATCCCAACTAATCTTAGGGAAATTTTAGTGAACTCATCTAATGTTGCACCACCCTACTACATTGCTTTATGGTTTATGCCTTCATAATTTTTAGGTATTTCAGATCCAATATAGCTCATTTATCATTCTTTCCAAACCATCTATTGTTTGATTATTATATCCAATGCCTATATCTATATGTATGAATAAAGATATATCTCACTTGTGGGACATTTCCAAAATCTAATTTTTGTAAAGTGACCACCTTTAAGTTGAATGTTCTTTAATTCGAGGTCATGGCAAAGCCACATGAAATCACATTAGCTTGACCTTTGATCAAATAAAAATTATCAATTGAAAGTTATTTTTTATATATAAAGGACTCAATCGTAGCTAGGCCCATTTCTTTTGGAAGTGTTGGTAGAGTAGGAACAACTGAAGGTAGAGATTATTTAAGCATATAATTATTTTTTTTTAAATCATTTCTTGGTTGAAGTATTATTCATGCTTTCTTTAGAATGCTTTTGTATCTTCCCACTAATTCTTACAATGATGAACCTAAATTCCAATAATATGATTAAATAATGGTAATCCCTCAAGTATCCTTGGAAAGGTACTAGTATTATCCTACAAGATATTGACGTGTTTGAGAAAAAATCATTAAGGTGTAGATAAAATCTTATTTTTTATCCTTAAATGCTTCCCTTTGTTGATAATCAGTATGAATATATTTATTTCTCATAGATATCTAATTGTCCTAATTACATACCTAATGATAATTACATTAGTTTGACCTTTGATCAAAGAAAATCTATCAATTGAAGGTTATTTATATATATATATATATATAATGGATGTTGAACACCCAGAATACTAAGAGGGGGGTGAATCAATATTCTCTTAAACCATTCAAACATAAAACATCCAATCACTAATACATATTCAACTACAGTAAGGAAAGAAATAATGAAACATTCACAACATCACATAACATATGCACACCAGGATTTTTATGTGGAAAAACCAGGTGAGGGTTAGCTCACAATATATTTAACTGGTTATAGTATATTACAGATATGTTCATAGCCTATTTTTGAACTGTTATAATTTCATATTACGTATGCATGAATTACAATTCCATTGAAGCACAATAATGATCTTATTCTAATTTTGGTTCAACACTCTGCCTTGCTCTTTAGTGGCACAACACTGATCTTCAACTTAACATTCACAACTTAACTTCTCACTACTCTGCTCAAATTTGCATCACATGTATCACATATTACTTTCATTACATAAAAAAACTTAATGCAATCCAACATATATACCTATATCAAGTATAACATTAATTAGGTCAGCCTTATTAGATGTAACACCTAAAATGTACAACTTTTCGGCACTAAGACTTATCATCCATAACATGTGCCACAATTCAAAATTCAAAAATCCTTAAGATAGGTCAGTATGGACCTAAAATAGATCCCACATAAGAGCACAACACATATTAATCCTTCACAAAATCATCAAATGTGTTAGGTCAGGTTCACATAATACCTAAAAGCAAAAACCTTCAACTATGTATCCACATCTCAACACGTGGACTTCAAAACATGATGCCATCTAGAATTCACATACTACTAACATTTGGAAACTTACCTCCAAAACTGTAAAGCCAAAGATTCATTTGTGGAGAAGTGTGGATTCTCCTACACAAACACACTATATGAAAGGATAACTATGAAATGCCAGGTTGAACACTGTTACTCATATCTCTCAACTACTTGTCCAAACATGATGAAATATTGGAATTAGGTGCATCTAACATCTAAAAAAATGATGTTAGAAGCGCAAAGTGATATCTTCATTTGCAGAGTGGTGCAGACCCAAAAACTAACTCATTATAACACTGAACTGGTAGATTTGACACTTAGTCAAATTTCCATGCAACTAAAATTTTCAGACCAAATCAACTTGCAGAAATGTCTTCTATAGCAACTCCAAAACCTGTTATGAATGATCAAAATGATCTGCAACAATTTGACAACAATTTTGACATCAATGACAACATTGTATCATGTCGTTATGAACCTTCCATACTCATGTTACCAAACAGCATCATCAATGACAAACTTCAGCAATCTCCCCAAACTTCCAACAATCTCCCCCTTTGTCATTGATGGAAATATGCTAAAAATATCCAAAATTACTCTCCCCCTTTAACATCAAGGGTAAAGGGTGCCTATCTAAATTGATCTAACTCTTACCAAAACTCCCCCTAAATGATGTAGTCATATATAGAGTTATATAATAATGAATTGACTCCCCCTGAGTCATGTACCAGAGAAAAAACCAAAAAGGTAGTGAGAAATTTATTTATATTTCTGACATACATACAAAGAATTTGAACATAAATGCATAAAAAAAATAAAGAATGAGTCAACCGGAGGTGGTTGATGCCTACAACTTTAGGTGATCTATCCAAGATTTCCTTCCATTATCCCATTCCCTTTTAGCCTCTACAAAAAATATACTTTGCATTTCAAACTCTAACAATAGTTCTTCTCCCTCTTCTGAAGTAGCAGGTACCAATTTCATCTTCTTTGCTTTATCTACACTTAGGAGATCTTTTGAAATGAGTTAGATTTTGGGATTGACTAGATCCCTTACCTCTCCAAACTGCAAAATAATGTGTTCTTTTTGTGCCTACAACTAGACAAACTTCTTATGCGTGTCTTTAATGGCATTCCTTGTTACACCTGTGAGGTCGAGTGTCAAATCATAGGCAATAGATGCGTCATTTATTTGGGACTCAATAGAGTCCATCTCCTTCTTTATGCTATGTGTGGCTTCGGGACACTTCATGCCATATTGGTAAAAGGCCTTAGCCTCATCAACACATCATTTTGCATCCTTTACTAATTATGAGAATTTTTTATGTGCAATGGCACATCTCTCAATCATCTCTAACATCTTCTTATCACTTAACCTTTTCTCCACTTCTTTTTCAACTTCTTTCTTTAGTTTGAATGCATAAGTTTTGATTGAATCAATCAACAGTTTGAAGTTTTCCATACTGGATCTAGAGTGGTGTCAACATTTGATCTGAGTATGTTGTCTTTGAATGCTTTGATTTCTTTTTAAATTAGTTCTCTTCTTTTCTAATGTGTTTCAATTATTTATTATCTCACGGATGCATGGAACATGTCTCCCAATTGAATCTTGTGGATGAGAGATATCTTTTCCAAATCCACATTTCCTTGTTGCATCGACACCTGTAGCAATTGGGATGATACAATAGGTTGAAACTTAGGTTGCATGCTTATAATATTCTCCAAGGAATCCTTGGAGGAGCCGAAAGATTAACTAGAAGCTTTAGCAACTTCCACAACCTTTCCCTTATCCTCTACAGTACCGAAGTCAACTAATTTATCTTTTTCTACATCTCTGAATGAATCCATGTTCTTGTATTTATCTTCTTATGAATGCTCTTCTTCCTTCTCTTCATCAACCTCTTCTTCTTCATTTTCCACATCATCATTCTTATCATCTTCACCCTTGTTTTTTTTCCTTCCTCTATAAATTTTTTTTGTGTTTTCCAGAGGAGTAGTGGTGGCATTTTCCTTTGCAATGTATTCTCTAATCATTCCATCCTTATAATCTCCTTTTGTCATGTCCTCTACTTCTAGAGGAGTGTTATCCATAACAGCTTCATCATTAGTATCATGCTCATGTTGAGCATCATCTATCTTCACTTCTATATTTTGTTCAACATTCATTTCTTCTTTAGCCACTGAAGCCAATCCTAGATTTTGTGCAATTTCCTCTACTTCATCATTGCTCTCTTTTTAGATCCTTTCTAGATCACCTTGATCCTTTCCCATAAGGGTAGTAACTCTTTGTTTTTTCCTCATCTCCTTGCTAAATACAATAGCCAATGTGGCTTTTTCCTCTTCAAAAACTGGAGCACCAACTCTTTCCAAGGCTTCATCTTTTTAGCTTTTCATTATCTTCTATTGCTTCTTGTCTCCTTTCTACCAAAATATTCCATAAGTCATTAGGAATATCCTACTTGATATTTCACATATCAATTCAAGTACAAAAATATACTTGACAATAGCTTCAATGATGGTAGCCTTATCTACCTCATCTTCATCCTTATATAAATCTACAGTCTCATTCAGCATTTTGTTTTACAAAATACTATTAAATATTTCCTCTAGTTTCATTTAGGAACGAGGCCTTACCAGTTCCTTTTGCTCTTTTTCTTTTCCTTTACCCAAAGTCTTATTTGTTTCCTTTTCTTTCTTCTTCTGAGAATCCTTCTTGGCTTCCTTCTTTTCCCTTACATGGATTTTAAATGCTTATTTCTCTTTCTCTGTCTCCTCCTCTCTCTTAGTATTAATTATATCAACTCTTCTCATTTTTGCACTTGTTTCACCTTTTGAAGCATCACTCCTTTTGCAGACCAATGGGGGTACACTTCTTCCAACACTTCTTCATCCCAGTGCTTAGATCCATATATTCCTTGGTTCAATTTCTTCTATCATACATTCATCAATTGACACTAGAAAAGTGATATCATTGTGATATTTTTCAACCATACTCCTAGGAATCCTTTCTCTCATGCATTATTTTTTGGAATACTTCAAAGAAATCAATAAGGGCATCATCCTATGCATTGTTATCTCCAAGAATCCTCATATGGTCTACAATTTGATGAGAAATAGGTCTTCCACTTATCCAGTTTACCTTTCCAAATATGGGAAGCTCCTTTAAGAAATAAAAGAGTAAGCACATAACCAAAGTGTCATACTTAAAAATAAATATTTCTTCCTTTTAAATTCCTTTAGGTTCTCCACTAATTGTTTCCTAAGCAAGTCACAGAGGTTATAATCAGCACCATTCTCTACCATCTCATGTGCCACATTAATTGTGGTGGAAGATACAAAATTGTCTCTATTTGTATAGTATATCTTGTATCCAATAACCATAGAAGCATATCTCATAGCTAGATTCCTAATAGGATTTACTACAAGGGCTCTCTTGTCATATGTTGCACCGGTTTTCATTACAACCACTTCATTTTTTATGGATTTCAACACGGGAACCAGTCTAGTGGAGCATAGACTGATAACCTCTCTTATTACTTCTTTTGTTATCTTGTTAGGCATATCAGTTCCAAAAAATTGATCATGAATTATGCTCAGAGCCATTCCAATCCACTTGACATCATAAAATAAATTGGGGAACCACTACCATACATGTAGTTTCTCCTCATCTAGGTTGTTATATTTTGGCTTTAAGGTGAATTCCTCAATATTTAATTCATTTGACCATATACAACTTAACTTACTTGGACAATTCTCTTCCATTTTTCCATGAATGTAAGCCCTAATACCTTCAATCAGTAAAACCCCATATGGAATATGCGATAATGTGCCTAGGGGGTCATCTCCTATAGATTTTGTAGGGTATCTTTTAAATTTAGGTTATGATTTCTTCATAACCTCTATAACCCTTGGTGTGGCCATCTCAATATAGATGCAAATTTATTTAAAACAAGGATTTCTAAAAACTAGGGAACACAATATTTCAAAAAATACATTTTTACTTCATTCGTCAAACTAGGGTTTTGATGCTCTAAAACTCAATTCACCTTATGCACTTTGAATTCTCTTCTCACAACTTTTCTCCTTCTCAAATTCATTTCAAAATAAATGAAATTTCCTTAGTGAATTTTCTTATATCCCTTTGATCTACCTAAATTTTGCATTAAATTCTTCAAATGATAAACCTAGCAACACTTCATCTGTATACACAATCAACTTCCAAAGGTCCAAAAACTTCTGCACTGACATATTTTATTCTAAAATATTCACCAATAGTTCAAGCATGTTGATCTACATCTCATATCTTCATGTTGCAGCCTCAACACATTTTCTCTAGTGGGGGACAAAAGATATCCATTAAAGCTCCCCCTAAGCCATAACTCTTAGCTTAGTTTTCAGAGGAAACATTTGCATTTTTTTTTTGGTACAGATTCTTCCTTGAATTTTGTCTCTTCTTTCTCCAAATCTTTTATGTTTCCTTTTTGTTCCTTCAGGATCAATCTTTTTGACCGGTTCATTCCTCTTTACTGGATTATCTTTCCTTGTATTTCTACTTCTGCAAAATTTAGCAACTATAATTATTGAATTCATCTTCTTTGCTTTATCTACACTTAGGAGAGATTTTGAAATTAGTAAGAGTTTTGGATTGACTAGATCCCTTACCTCTCCAATCTAAAAAATAATGTGTTCTTTTTGCACCTGCAACTGGAAGAAATTCTTGTGCATATCTTCAATAGCATTCCTTGTTACACCTGTGAGGTCAAGTGTCAAATCATAGGCACTAGAGGAAGTATTGATTTGGGACTCGATAAATTCCATCTCATTCATTATGCTATGTGTGGCTCTAGGCCACTTCATGCCATATTGGTACAAGGCCTTAGCCTCATCAACACATCCTTATGTATCCTTTAGTAATTTTGAGAAATTTTTATGTGCAATGGCACATCTCTCAATCATCTACAATATCTTCTTATCACTTAACCTTTTCTCCACTTCTTTCTCAACTTCTTCCTTTAGCCCGGATGCATAAGTTTTGAATGAATCAATCAATAGTTTGAAGTTTTCCATACTAGATATAGTGGTGTCAACATTTGATATGGGTATGATATCTTCAAACACGTTGATTGCTTCATCCATTAATTCTCCACTTTTCCAATGTGTTTCAATTATTTCTTTTCTCACGAATGCACGGAACATGTCTCCCAATTGAAGCTTGTGAATGGGAGATATCTTTTCCAAATCCACATTTCCTTGTTGCATCGACAGCTGTAGCAATTGGGATGATATAATAGGTTGAAATTTAGGTTGCATGCTCAAAATATTCTTCAAGGAATCCTCAGAGGAGCCAAAAGATTCACTAGAATCCCTAGCAACTTCCGCAACCTTTCCCTTGTCCTTTGTTGTATCAGAGTCAACTGGTTTGTCTTTTTCTACATCTCTGGATGCATCCATGTTCTTGTCTTTATCTTCTTCATGCTCTTCTTCCTTTTCTTCATCAACATTTTCTTCTTCATTCTCCACATCATCATTCTAATCATATTCAAACTTGTTTGCATTTTCTTCCTCTATAAATTTTTATGTGTTTTTCGGAGTAGTGGTGGCATTTTCCTTTGCAATGTCTTCTTCAATCATTGCATCCTTATCATCTCCTTTTGTCATGTTATCCACTTCCAAAGGAGTGTTATCCATAACAGCTTCATCATTAGCATCATTCTCATGTTGAGCATCATTTTTTTTCACTTCTTCTATATTTTGTTCAACTTTCATTTCTTCTTCACCCATTGGAGTTAGTCCTAGATTTTGTGCAATCTCCTTTGCTTTATCATTGATCTCTTTCCATATCCTTTCCAAATCACTATAATCCTTTCCCACAAGGGTAGGTTATAATTTATAACCCTTTTTTTTTTCCTCAACTCCTTGCTAAATACAGTAGCTAATGTGGCTCTTTCCTCTTCAAAAAGTGGAGAACCAACTCTTTCCAAGGCTTCATCTTTTACCTTTTGATGCTCTTCTATTACTTCTTGTCTCCTTTCTAGCCAAATATTCCATAAGTCATTAGGAATATCCTTCTTGATATTCTACATATCAACTTCAAGTACAACAATATACTTGACATGAGTAGTAGGTGCGAGATTCATCTTCTTTGCTTTATCTACACTTAGGGGAGCTTTTGAAATGAGTAAGATTTTGGGATAGACCAAATTCCTTACCTCTCCAATCTATAAAATAATGTGTTCTTTCTATGCCTGCAACTGGAAGAAATTTGTGTGCATATCTTCAATAGTGTTCCTTGTTACACCTATGAGGTCAAGTGTCAAATCATAGGCACTAGAGGCAACATTTATTTGGGACTCAATAGAATCCATCTCCTTCTTTATGCTTTGTGTGGCTCCAAGCCACTTCATGCCATATTGGTACAAGGCCTTAGCCTCATCAACACATCCTTTTGCATCCTTTAGTAGTTCTAAGAACTTTTTATGTGTAATTTCACATCTCTCAATCATCTCCAACATCTTCTTATCACTTAACCTTTTCTCCACTTCTTTCTCAGCTTCTTCCTTTTGTCTAGATGCATAATTTTTGAATGAATCAATCAATAGTTTGAAGTTTTCCATACTGGATAGAGTGGTTTCAACATTTGATCTGGGTATGATATCTTTGAATGCTTTGATTGCTTCTTCAATCAATTCTTTTGTTTTTTGATGTGTTTCAATTATTTCTTTTCTCACGGATACATGGAAAATGTCTCCTAATTGAAGATTGTGGATGGGAGATATCTTGTCCTAATCCACATTTCCTTGTTGCATCAGAAAATATAGCAATTGGGATGATACAACAGGTTGAAATTTAGGTTGCATGCTCAAAATATTCTTCAAGGAATCCCTGAAGGATCCAAAAGATTCACCAGAAGCTTTAGCAACTTCCACATCCTTTCCCTTGTCCTTTGTAGTAATGGAGCCAACTGATTTGTCTTTTTCAGCATCTCTAGGTGCATCCATGTTATTTTCTTTATCTTCTTCATGCTCTTCTTCATTCTCTTCATCAACCTTTTCTTCCTCATTCTTTGCATCATCATTCTTATCATATTCAAACTTGTCTATGTTTTCTTCCTCTGTAAATTTTTATGTGTTTTTCAAAGGAGTAACTTCATCCTTTTGTACCAATGGTGGCATTTTCCTTTCCAATGTCTTCTCCAATCATTGTATCCTTATCATCTCCTTTTTTAATGCCCTCCACTTCCAGAGGATTGTTGTCCATATCAACTTCATCATTAGTATCATGCTCATGTTGAGCATCATTTTTTTGCACTTCTTCTATATTTTGTTCAACATTCATTTCTTATTCAACCATTGGATTCAGTTCTAGCTTCTGTGCAATCTCCTCTACTTTATCACTACTCTCTTTTTGGATCCTTTCCAGATTACCTTTATCCTTTCCCATAAGGGTAGTAACCCTTTATTTTTTCATTAGCTCCTTGCTAAATACAGTAGCCAATGTGGCTTTGTCCTCTTCAAAAAGTGGAGCACCAACTCTTTCCAAGACTTCATCTTTTATCCTTTCATGCTCTTATATTTCTTCTTGTATCCTTTCTAGTAAAATATTCCATAAGTCATTAGGAATATCCTTCTTGATATTTCGCATATCAACTTCAAGTACAACAACATACTTGACAATAGCTTCAATGATGGTAGCCTTGTCTACCTCATCTACATCCTTATATAAAGTTGCAGTCTCCTTCAACATTTGATTTTGCAAAATACTATTAAATAGTTCCTCTAGCTTCATTAGGGATTGAGGCCTTACCGATTCCTTTTGTTCTTTTTCTTTTCCTTTACCCAGAGTCTTTTGTGTTTCCTTTTCTTTCTTCTTTCAAGAAGCCTTCTTGGCTTCCTTCTTTTCCCTTACATGGATTTGAAATGCTTCTTTCTCTTTCTCTATCTCCTCCTTGCTCACAGTATCATTTATATCAACTCTTCTCCTTTTTGCACTTGCTTCACCTTGTGAAGCATCACTCCTTTTGCAAACTAATGGGGGTACATCTTCTTCTGACACTTCTTCTTCATCAGCAACATTGATGCATATACTCTTCTCTCTTGTTACCTTTTGTTTAACTGTTCCTTTTGTAGGGGCAATAGGAGGTGCTATGGTGGTGGTCTTCTTCTTCTCTACCCTTGTAGCATGTGAAACCAAAGGGGATTTCTCCCTTACCAGAGGACTGGTAGTTGTCTTCCTTTTCTCTCCAGTAGAAGGTAAAGCCATGAAAGACTTATGGACAGATGGTGGAGTGGTAGTTGTTCTACTAGATTTCCTTGCACTCCTAGATGCTTCTCTAGCACTCATATCTACTCTAGCTCTTTTTCTAGCATATACATTCTTATGCATATACATCAACCATAACATCAACATTCTTCCTAATTTGTGGCTTCTTCTGCTCCATGTGAACTTCCATGGACTTTTCTTCATAAGTCCTATATCTAGGTTTTGTTTCATCCTTCAAGCTCTTCAACAAAATATTGGGATAACATGTTATTTCTTGCTCAATAATCTCATATTGTAGTGCTTGGATCCATACATTCCTTGGTTCAACTGCATTTGTCATACATTCATTGGTTGACACTAGAAAAGTGATATCATTGTGATATTTTTCAACCATGCTCCTAGGAATCCTTTCTCTCTCATGCATTATTTTCTAGAATATTGCAAAGAAAGTAGTAAGGGTGTCATCTTGTGCATTGCTATCTCCAAGAATCCTCATATGGTTTGCAATTTTATGAGCAACAGGTCTTCCACTTATCCAGTTTACCTTTGCAAATATGGGAAGCCCCTTTAAGAAATAAAAGAGTACAAGCACATAACCAAAGTGCCATACTTAAACACATATTTCTTCTTTTTAATCTCCTTAAGATTCTCCATTATTTTTTTCTTAAGTAACTCACTGTGGTCATAATCAGCACCATTCTCTACCATCTCATGTGCCACATTAATTGCGGTGGCAAATATAGAATTATCCTTGTTTGTATAGTAGATCTTGAATCTAATAACCATAGCAGTGTTGGAAACAAGCAACACTGAGAGGGGGGTGAATCATTGTTGTGCAAAAATTCAACTTTATTATTCTATCATTTAACTTAACCATTCAACAAAAGAAACATGCATCAAAAGAAAGAAAATAATCACAACACCATAACACCAAAATTTTTACATGGAAACCCTGTTAGGGGAAAAACCACGGTGGATGGCCAATCCACAATATAATATGAGTATACCCAAAATGAAAAATACAAAATGGGAATGCACTTTCATTTGTTGCATAGGAATGCCCATACTCTCTACAAAAGCTTTTGTCTCTTTTCTTACCCTTTTGATTATCATGGGCTTTTTCAATTCCGAATGAACCTGCAAGCTTTTCTCTACATAAGTACCAAACCTTTCTTCTCCCTGATCCAATGGAGAATTCAGCAGGTGTTCAGCATACATCCTCAGAATGTTCTCATCTACTTCATAACCCATAGGCATGATCCAAACTGTTCTAGGATCAACAGCTTTCATATGGCACTGGTCAATGTCTATCATGAAGCAAATAGTGTATTTGTATTGCTCTACTATTGAAACAGGAATTCTCCCTCTGGCATGCATAAAATTCTAAAAAAATTTAAAGTATCCCCACAAGATTGTATTGTGGGTCTGTCGATCACCTAGTCCACATAGCATATTCCATATCTGAACAGCTACCAGCATATCATTATGCCACTGAACTTTACCAGCTCCTGATACCTCACCCAAGAAGTAGAAAAACAAACATATTAGTAGGTTGTTGGAGTTGAATATGTTCTTCTTATCCTTCTTGATTTTTCCCAAATTCTCCAATAACTAGCTTTTGAACAGTTCACATAAATCATAGTCTACATTCTATTTTACCATTTCATATGTTGCACAAATAGTTGTGTCAGATACTAAATTCTCCCAGCTTGAGTGATAAATCTTATAGTAGATAACCATTGATGAAAATCTTACATCCACTATGGCAATATCATCTATCGTCATTGCTCTTTTATCCCATTTCGAGCTTGTCGCATCGATAACCTTATCATTCTTCACAGACTTCAAAACTAGAAATTTACTGGTGGAATTTAGTCTTGTAACTACACATATAGCTTCTTTTTTATTTTTAATGGCACATCCAACCACATGAATTCATCATGGACACAGCTCAATATATATCGAACCCATTCATCTTCTTTAAATATGGGGAATTTCGCAAATTGAAAAAATTTCTTATCTTCTAGGGTTTTAAATTCCAGTTTCACAGTATAATGTTCTTGAATTATATGATGAGAGTAAAAATCCAAAAAATAAGAGGTTCCAAAATCTTCAATGTCTGTATGCACACAATCCCTAATATCCTCAATATGCAAGACTTTGTACAGCACCAATGAAAATGCATCTAAGGGCTATGTATCTATGGACTTATACGAATGCCATTTGAACTTTGGACGTGGCCTATCCTTAACTTTGACTACCAGAGGAGTCAACATGATTGCCATCACACAAATTTACAGGTTTTCAATAAATACCTTTCGAGGACGAAAACAGAGTTTGATTGCAAATTCTCCTTTATGCTTGTGTCTCTCCACAAATTCGCAATGATCACTTCAGAGCTCTCCAAATTGCTTTTCTCCAAATGCAATATGACAAATGAGGTTTGAAGTCATTCCTTTTATTGTCCACATACCTAACTCCATGTTTTGTAATAAATTCCCTTGCCCTAACTCATCTGATTTCCTTCCTTTCAGGCACCAAGATAGATGACTCTTATGTGGATCTCCAATATGCTTCACTAATGCCTTTGATTCATTTCACAACATTTGAAAAGTATCAACTCTCTTACTAGACACATTTGGATTCTAGTATCATTCACTTGCCATAGGGGGTTTAAGATTTTTTCTTGATAGCTCCCCCTATGCCAAAGACCTAAAATTAATTCCTTGAGGAATTACCAAAAGTTGCTTTTGGTGCAGGTCCATTTCCTTCTACAGAAGGATTCTTCTTCACCCATTTCTTCTGCATTTTCTTTTTGATCACATCAGTAGTGACTTTTCCTTTTCCTTTAACATCCTATTGCATGTTTTGTTTTATTGGACCTCTTATGTTCCAACAAAATCCAGCGATGTGGCAAAATTTGTTGCAATTGTAGCACACAACACTTCTCTATCTAGGCCAACTGTTCCACTGGCTTTGACTTGATCTACATTGATTAGAAATATGTCCAAATATATTGCATGCATAGCATCTAACATTTCTATGAAAGTTATTCATCTCAATTCTGCATTCACTTGACTTATGACCATACTTATAACAATTAAAACATTGACCTGAGAATGATGGTCTTCTTGTGTTCACCCTACTCCTACACTGAGAAGCCATATGACCACATTTGTTGCATACATAACAATAGCCATTAAATCTTTTAGAATTTGGTTGCCTTATCCGATTTCTTCTAGTTCCTTGAACATCTAACTTCCTTGTCTGAACCTTCCTTGTCCAGAATTCCTTTGTCCAAATCCAAAACTTTCTCCTTCTTCATATCCAAGACCTCGTATGTCACCATCAATCCTCTATCCTTTGATTAGTTCATCAAGTTTGGCTAAGCTTGCTTTGAATTTCTCCTTATACTCATTTGCAGTAGAAATTTCATCTTTGGGATCATCAAGTTACTTTTCAACCACTTCTTCATTTTTCTTGGATTGCTCCAATTCATTATCTAGTCGGCTACATTGTTCAGAATTTGCTTTCAAAGACTATGCAAGCTTTTCTTCATTCTTCTTCTTGTCCTCAATCTCCTTGGTCATTTTCATCATGATAGATTACATCTCTCGCTTCAAGGTAGCATTCTCTTTGGAAAACTTTTCACATTCTTCTATTTTCTCTTTCAGATCCAGACTAAGTTGTTCATCTTCTATGCTTTTGTTCTTTTGTTTGAGTTGGCCACATAATTCATTTATTTTCTCCCTTAATTCATTGATTTTTCCTTTTAGTGACTGAATGATTTTTTTTGCATTCTCAAGATTTTCTTGCAGTTTCCGGTTCTCATATTTTATCTAGTCAACATCATCTAGGGGCACCATAAGTTGTTGAATATTTCTTGTATCCATTGAGAAACACTTTCCAAGATCTCCTCAAGTTGTAAGACTTCTTTCAAGGAACTAGCTCCAATACCAATTGTTGGAAACAAGCAACACTGAGAAGGGGGGGTGAATCAGTGTTGTGCAAAAATTCAACTTTATTATTCTGTCATTTGACTTACTTAACCATTCAAGAAAAGAAACATGCATCAACATAAAGAAAATAATCACAACACCATAACACCAAAAAATTTACGTGGAAACCCTGTTAGGGGAAAAACCACAGTGGATGGCCAATCCACAATATAATATGAGTATACCCAAAATGAAAAGTACAAATTTGGAATGCACTTGCATTCAAACTCACTGCCTAGAGCTCATTGCTCAAAAAGGATGGGCTCACTGCCCTACAATGATTTGGAATAGATCCAAAAGAATGAACTAATGAAATAGCATCAAAAATGCCTAATTACAGTTCCAATTAAGCTCTGTAGATAATCTCATGTCCTTCTGACTGATTCAACAATTATGCTCTACTTTGCACAACTCGCTCTACAAAAATCTTAATGCACAAGTGAAACTATGCATAATCGCCTAATCGTTGTTCCTAATGATCACAACACACCACCACACTTCCTTTTTCATATCTCAAATGATATATTGAATCTCTTATATATATCTACATCAAGAAATCAAGTCACTATAGGTCGGCCTTAATAAAACTTGGAAATATTATCAATTGTTGGCCCAAAACATGAACAATTTTGATGTGCACCCAAACAAGTCAACTGGACTATAGCTGGGACCGATAATTAAATATTTGAACATAAAAATATTTTAAATAATTTTACTTTACACATCCACAATGCGCCAGACTCACTGAGTCAGCTACAATGAGCAAATAGACATAAAAATCCTACCGGATCTCCAAGCTCATTCTGCAACTAATGCAACACCAAAAAAATTAGTAATAAGATAATATACATGCTCAACAAGCAATCCCAGGGGTTCACAACTCAAAACGATGATCTGGTGAAGTAGACAAATTAACTGATTGACCGGATACCCTATTCTTCAAGTATTCTTCCGGTAACACACAGTATTTCACTTTATCTGACGGTATGACTAGATGTTGATCTATGGATCATGGAAGTGACTTCAGTTGCCATCAATGACAACACTACAAGCCATATGCCAACAAGCATCATATCTCATAGCTGGATTCCTAATAGGATTTACTGCAATGGCTCTCTTAACATATGTTGCACCTATTTTTTCCATAACCACTTCATTTTTTATGGATTTCAACATGGGAACTAGTTCGGTGGAGCATAGACTGATAACCTCTCTTATTGCTTCTTTTGTTATCTTGTGAGGCATATTAGTCCAAACAAATTGATCATGAAATCTACTCAAATCCATTCTGATCCACTTGACATCATATAAGAAATTGGGGAACCACTGCCATACATCTAGTTTCTTCTCAGTTAGGTTGTTATAATTTGGCTTGTTATCAACTAGGATTGCACCCTAGCTAAGCCTAGACTTAGCTAATCCGGTTGAAACATGGAAACATCTTTGAGCCTGTGGGTTGCTCATAGTGAAGATTAATCTCCAAATAAAGGGTTGGTTCCCTATGATACCTCCTACAAACTACCTTCTTTGAAAGGAAAAGGGGTAGAAAGAAACTTGGAATTGAAACCTATCCTAGGAGGTGATGCACCAAACATTTTAGATCTACTTGCTGGTCAAATTCACAATCTAATTCAATAAATAGGCCTTTAGTCTTTACAAAACTCAACTAAGCATGTAAAACATAAGTATTTCATATGTAAGGACTGATATTAGAGTTTGCTAAGGGAAAACAACCTATTTTCACAACTTCAAACAACTAAAAAATAGCTAGCACAAACTATGGCATGCATCAACCGTGCATCTTCTTGCACTGTTATTGCTTGAAAGAGACAAAATCAAAGGATTCTTAAGCATGAATCATAGAAATATCATCAATCATTCACTCATTACTACACATGAAGTATCAAGAAGGATAACTTTGCTTTCTTTCTTGAGAAAATAAAGGAATTTGCTACTAAAAGTGGATCAATTTGAGTTACAAAACTTCTTAGACTCTCCACAATACTCAAGAGAGGAAGAAGGAAAGAACTGAGTAAAAACCTAAGTCTTTTCTCCTATATACAAAAGAGATTCTCAAAGTTTCAAGAGGTGGCACTTGCAATTAACTGCAACTAAAATATCTTCCAAAAACTCTCTCATGAGCAGAGATGAAAACCCCCAAAAATAGGGCCCAAAACTAACCCAAAATGAGTGAAAATAGGTGGAAACTTTCCCTCCCAAGTGGAACTATCAAAAGGACTCTGAAGTCACTCAGTTCTAACTAGAAATCAGAAATAGGCACTTCAGTTCACTCCCCTTTCCATTTTGCATTATTTTGAAATGAAGTTAACTGATCTAAATAGATATTAAAGAAACCAATTAAGGATTACTTTAACTCGTGTTATGGGTTTGTCTATTCACTACATCTACATGATATCTATTACAGCAATTTTTAATTGATTGCTCTAATAATGTTTACATTATCTAACTCCATTTTACGTCATGCAAAGTTGATTGAGGTTGATGTTTGAGTTTTGGTTTGCACTTTGCAAGTAAGAACTACAAAGTTAAACTAATACAAGGTGGAGGTATTATTTTATGTAAAGTTTTTAAAATAAAAGTGAAAAAATACCCCAAAAGGGGTCGACCAAGCTTAGGGCAAAAGAAAACCCTAAACAGCATACCCACTGCCTCATCTTGCATTTTCACTTCATTTTGCATTGCACTATTGCTTTGTTGCACCGTAAACGAGAGTTTGAACTCGAGCCTTCCTAGAGTCTATTGAGCGAGATATCGAGTTTTCTATGCCTTTTATGCAAAAATTTGTAAAAGAAACGTGGTATTTTTTACTTCTCTCTATGTTTCATTTAATTTGTGAGGATTTGTATGCCAAAAGTTTCCATTCCCAGTCTCTGTTATGCAGAAAAACCATGAACATGCTTTGAATTTCTATGTATTCCTTTGCATAGAAGTACTATGGGTTCTCAAAACTTGTGACTTTATCTACTCGGCTTTTTGATATAAAATGAAGTGAGTCTTCTATTTCCTTTGAAAAACTCGAGACTTGACACTTGTTGTAGCTCCTTTTGTCACTGTGTAAAGATCATTTTCCTAACCACGGCATATTCTTGCAGGTATTGAGGGCTTTGTTCTGACTTTGTGGTTGAGATTTCCCTATTTCATTTTCTAGAAAGGACAATAAACCCTCCTTTTTGCTTTAACTTTTTTTCATGGCTCAGCCCATGAAAATTCACTCATTTTATCCATGGGTTCTCTTGAGGGTTTCCTTTTAAATGCAGGCCAAGATTTTTATTTCACTGTCTTGCCTCATGCTAAGGATTTATCTCGGTCTCACAGGCATTATGTAGAAATAGCTAGTTGACAAAGACACTATTCACTCTATTTGCTACATACAACCCCTCTAATTATTACATATCTTCAATACTACAGACCTGTATTCTCTAAAAAACATTTTTACATTGAAACAATGTCCACTCTTTTTGTAGACATGGAAAATATACCGACATACTTGATCCCAATTATTAACACCATTTCATCTTGAATCATCCCTCATTCTAACCATTTAATCGAATACCTTTATTTGATTAAACTCATCAATTTTCCTCTATAAATAATTTTATCTAATTAAGTCTTTCTCTCTTGTTAATTAAATCAATCTATCTGATCTAATTGACCCTATGTCCATATTAAATTAAATAATCCCCTTTATTTAATTAAATATCTAAGGTCTATCTATTAAATTAAATAAATAAAACCTTGTTTAATTTAAGCTAACCAACCATCCCCTTTAGTTAAATAAAACAAAATATTTATTTAACTAAGTCTAAAATCACATTCTTCTCATCTTTGATTTAAATAAACCCATAAATCTAAGTCAAATTTGTCACATCATCTAATCTCTCATTAAATTAATTAACCCTTGATTAATTTAATCATAATTCATGTCTCATCCTCTAGCTTTTGCCACTTGCACATAAAAATAGATTAGGAATATTCTCTCAAATTTGAATTCAAAATCCAAGTGGACTTTTGTCCTTCCAACAAGACATTTACTTCACCTAATAAGTCCTTTTTCCTTGAGCCAAGTGGCATTTAAGACATTCCTTTTCCCTCTTACATGTCATTTCACTAATTTCAAATATCACCTAATTGCATTTATGGGAACATTCATCAAAATGTGCACATCCTTCATCCATCCATCTCTTGACAAGTGGCACCTTGCCATTGGTTGAATGTTAGTCCCACATTGCTTCATTTTGGGAATTCCTCCAACTTGTCATTCTATAAATAAGAGGCTTCATTCCTCATTTTAGCATCCACAATTTGAGCAAACTTACTATACTCAAATCCATACTCAAGCATTAACATTCTCATCCATTTCATAGCTAGGTTATCCAGATTTTCATCTTGGAGCACACTTCAATCTTCAACAAAGTGAATCACATTTTTATCAAATCATCAAGTCTTGCATAGGAGTTGGGAAAGGGCCAATTTCCACGTCAAATTGGCACCAATTCCCCCATAAGATCAAGAGTTTGCATTGCTTTTAATAGGATTTAATCTATCTTATTGTTTTTATAGTGTTCTTGTTTTCATTCCTATTTGAGCATTGATGAATGGATTTTATCGAGAACTTAGATTTTAACTTGCATTTCAATCTTCTAATATGTGTATTCTTTGTGTTTTGCAGGTATTAGGATCTTGATTCATACACTTTCATTCCTCAAAAGTGATTTTCCCCTTTTACAGACAAGCTTTCATAATAAGTTTATTTACATGCTTCTTTAAAGTACAAGATTTTGGTAGAAGTCAGTAAAGTATTTTATCTCATGAAAGAATAAGAGATCTTGTGGAATATGAAAACTTTGTCCTTTGATCACTCCAAACTGCTTATGATCACTCTAAACTACTTCTACATGGCAGTGTCGCTACTTGTGAATTTATCCATGCTTTGTTTTCATGCTCAATATCATCTTTCCTTGAAAACACAGATTGATGTTATAGTGCACTGTTATTTCAACAATGTGCTTGTATCCTTTGTCAAATAGAAACATGACCTTCATAGAATGCTTACATGATGACTTGCATGACCGTGTTCTCATAACTATCATCATGAAGTGTCATTTACCTGAAACTAACCCTGATATATTCCTCATGTTGATTGTTAGCTATCATCCATCTCCTCTTTGTATTCACTATTTTACTGTGACATGCAAGTTTGGAATGATTCACAATCTATTTTTTTGCTTCAAGAGGAAAGTCTATGGTTGGTTCCTCACTATGTGATATCTTTTGATAGCAGTTTTTAAAGGTTTATCAAGGACTTTGGTAACTTGTCTTTACCTCTGGGCTGTTGTGAACATATGACTATGAACTAAAACTCATTTATGGACTATCCCTAGGCACTTTTGGATGGATATTACTTCAAATGTATGGATTTCATATGATATAAACAGCAAGAAATAATGATGTGACAATGACAATGAAGTGACAGAAATGAATGATATGACCATAGCTCTAAGGCTTATTTGTGATTGTCACTTCAAAGTGAAGGGTTACCTTCATTGAACTCTCTGACTTGACAGTCATGAGTGAGTAGTCCTATGTTAATTATGCACATGATAACTTGCTGATATGATTCATATGCCTTCTTGAAAGCTTGTAGTGATTGCATAAAAACTGAAATGGCTTCCATAGATTTAAAATATACTTCAAATGCCTCTTAAAAACCAAGAGGGGAGCATGTTGGGCTCAACCCTTGTGGGAGCCCATTTTCTCCACATGTTGTAATGTTAAAACATGAAAATATGAAAAATAAAATGAACCTATACCTATACAGTGAACAAATAAGGTAGAAAAATAATGAAGTTGAAAGCTTCCAATGATGCATTAATTCTTCTACTCCTGAATGTTTGTGAATTATGCATATCTGATCAAATGATTCATAGGAGTAGATTATATATCTATTGAAGTATGCTTATGAGGAGAAATTTGATTTTGAGCTCTAAAACAATCTATTTCTATAGGTGTCTCCGGAGCAACCAATGGAGGAGCTGGAGCTAAAACTGAAGACACAACTATCAACTCTATGATTCGTTATTCAGGAAATGATGAATCAAACTTCCTTTCATGTTCTTTTCTTCTTTAGTTGTATAGTTTAATCCTTGTGTTTCATTTAATCATGTATGATCAGTTACTCCCACGGCTTGTGTGGGACATCATGTTTCGTTGTAAAATGAATAAATATAGCAGTACTATGCAAAATTGTGTATTTTTTGGTGTAAAGAACATTTGCATAATAAAACTGAACTTCATTTGAAAATATCCTTTGTGAAATGACAAAAATTTAGTAGAAATTTGTATGTACCTTTTTCCTAGCTGCAAACTATGTTTCAGCCCTACCTAATTGAGCTATAAGCAAAAATTAGGTAAAATTTTGGCAACATCTTAGGGGTTTTTTTCCTGCTAAACAAATAGACCAGTAGCCTTGAATATCCATTAGGCATAGGATTCCATTCTTTCTTTTTTTTACTCAGAAAACTACTTGTATCTCAGCTATCAGGAACTATACAGCAACAAAACTAAAAACTAAAAACAATTGTCATGGCTTTGTTTAGGACAGAACCAGCAAACATGTGCATCTACACTTATGGGGAAAAAAATTGAACTGAAGCATCCTACCTACCTAAGCTAATCAGATGAACCATGTTGTCTAAACAAATTCGTTAACTGATTGGGAAAAATAGCTACCTTTTCTCATGATTTTTTGGCATTTTTCATGCATGACAGTAACAAAAAGATATAAGCTAGAAAGAAGAACCATTTGCATGTTTACAAGCTCCCATTCTTCTTCAAAAAACCAAAACATACACTTCATCTTGTACATCTAATATATGGTGGATAAGTGAAAGAGAATGCCTTGTTTGGTTATCTTGAACCTAGGGCTTCATCCCAACAAAGAATATAATAGGACAGCCTCTTGAAAAGGAGTCAAAACAAGTTTCCTTGACCTATTCTTCATGATTTACCTCTTTAACAACCAACTGCTTAGGCTGATCTAACTCTTGCTCTATCTCCTTTGGAAAAATTATTTCCTTCTTGCACTCAACCAAGGGTGATCCCACAATAGTGGTTTACAATTTTTGGCCAAACTAGACACTGAAATAATTTTTTAACTAAATCTTCACTTTCGGGCACCTATAGCGGCTAAACCGTGAGGAATTTGAATATGATGCAAATTAGAGTTTCATGTCATTTTATCTATAGATTCTAAATATATTTTTTTCAAAAAATTTGGAATCATATTGCACTTCTTTTTTCATCTCCCTCGAAAACTAGTTTTTTTCATAAAACAACATTTTTAAAAAGTGACACTCACCGTATAATGCATAAAAATTTTTCAATGAAGGATAAAATTCTAATTCTTTTGAATTTAGATTTTTAACTCTAATATATAGTTCTTCCACTTGGTTAGATAGTTTTTATTGAATATTTTTTCTTTAATCAAGTTTCGAAGTCAAACCAATTACAATTCAGACATATCACAACTGTATAATGCATAATGTTTTTTGTATGTATCAAAATTCAATTTTATTTTTTTTGTTGGATCAAGGACTTCAATATCTGGTGCACTCATATTTTTTAAAAAAAATTGATAATCTTCTATTTTTCCACATGTGTAGTACAAAGAGCTTGATTTTCGGTGAAAACCATACATTCATAAGAAATAAAAAATAAATATAATAATCAAATTAAATTTATTAAAATTATACTTTTTTGGAAGCTTATAATAAGGACTACATACTTACAAAAAATAAATTTTAAATGAATTCATTTGATCCCCCAAAAGGTAAATCAAAAGTGGTTTTTTATTAGCATTTTGATAGGTGTAAAGGAGACTCCATTATAGGTATGGTTTAAAACTAGTGGGGTTCTATCCAAGGGGGGCTGGTCTAAGGTGGTTTGATCAAACCCTCTTCAATTGGAATCCTTTAAAAGGAACTTTTCAAGGCTTAAATCATTATATTTTCTAAAAATATGTGATTTCAGCAAAAATTAGGATGTCCCAAAAAGTGTAAACCACTATTGTGGCAACACCCCCAACTCATGTTTTTCTTCATTTATAGGAGCTAATTTTACATCAAAACTTGCACATAAGTCTTCCAATTCATCCCAAAAAGAGTTATCTTCAAAATTTTATTTATTTTCCTGTATAGGAGTACTTACCTCATCCTTATGAAAGCTCTCCTAAATGCTTGTAGGAACACCAAGACCTTCATTTTGATGTATAGTTTATGTTTTGGTTACTTGTTCAACCCAATAGTTAGCCTTATCTTATGCAAAACGAGTTGGTTAGCCTCCAAAACATAACTGTCCTTTTGCTCTTCTAGCTGAATTGAGGCCTCAATCTCTTCCTTGCTAGCCTCTTGAATGTAGCACAAAGGGAGTTCTAAAAAATATCAAATGTTTCACATCCATGGAGAACATGATCTTCTTTGCAAATAGGGCTCTCTTCTTTCGACAGACTTTCTAGATCTTCTTCATCACTGTACTACCTGGATACCTCAAAATGACTTTCAATATTTATTTTTTTCAAACTAATCTGCATCCTCCTCTTTGTAAACATGCAACACATCATGTTCCATAATGTCTGCTTGTTGCTCCAAATCAGCTTGTAAGATGAGCATTTGTATGTTCTCTTTGTTACTGTCATCAAAATTAGGTAGATGATCAAACAAAGAAATTGAATCTTCCTCTTCATGTGGTGTCTTATCCAATGAACCAACCTTCTTTGCACATCCATCATTCTCATATTCAGCTAAGAAGATGGTACAATCAGCAGCAACCTCTTGTTCTGCATTTGATTTTTATGATTTGGTGGCACAAAAGGGACTGTAAGAACCTTCAGCTACTGAAGTAGGATAAATATGCTCATTTCTAAGTACATTATGAGGTATTATGGACTTCTCTTGGCTATGAATTTCCTATTGTATTGAAGGAGCACTCCTAAAACATGGAATTTTGATTGGTTTGGACTCTACAAACCCTTGCTCTTGTTCAATATTTTTCTGCTCTAATTGGTAATACTCTACAGCTAAATGCAGTGGATTTATATTTCTCATCTTCTCCATGATGAGTGATCTATTTTGATCAATGGGCTACTCTGTAACTACACTAGGTTGTACCTAATTACTTTCCTCAACTTGCAATGGATGAAGACTTGTGAAACTTGGAATCTTAGATTATACAACCTTTTCCTTTTCCTAGTTTTGGATTGGTATGAGAGGAAAGGCCTCATAAATATTTGGTGTTTTGAAACTAGGAATGCAAGGGGCTAATTGGATTTCATACCTTTGTACTTGTGCAAGCAAGTGCTTTAATTGTTCTTCTTTGGTTGCAACCTCCCTTGCAAGATCTTCACGTTGTCTCCTCTACATCAGCAAGTCTTTCTCATAGAGATAGGCTTGATAAGCCATCTCTTCTTGTTGTTGATCATACTCTTGTTGCCTCTTGATCTCTTCTATCTTCTTTGTGAAGTCTTACAATGTGTCCTTGATATCATTCATGCTATTCTTTATATCCCTAACCTCCAAATCTTGGAGGTGATCAAGAGAGTGTTTGAATTGATTTGAAATCAGAGATGTTTCTTGAGGCTGATTTTGGACATATGAATGCTAATATGAAGTTTGAGGAGGGGTGGGTGGGAGGTAAGCATGTTTATCATGCTAATATATTCTTGTTGCGTGGCCGTTTGGAATAAAACCAGCAACATTTTTAGTCTGATACGAATATTGAAAAGGTTCTAAAATTGCATTTTGGTAGAATGAGGGAATAGGAACATAATTTCCTTTGACATATTAGAACCTTCTAATGAGTTGTATTTTTCATAAAATTCTTTCCTAAATCAACAAAACTAGGTTTGATTTAGAAAATTTTGTACATACTAGCGAAATCGCTAGGTGATTGGAAGGATTCTACGAAGGAAAGAACCAAGAATATCACCTAAATCCTGATCCTTGATAGTTTTTAAGCTTATGGATTTCTGAAATCAGTAGATTTGAACCTATAGAGTCACCAGGTGTGTGAGATACTTCCTCTGAAGGCTGATCTTGTTGATATACACACTGAATATCAACAATGGATAAGAACTTATGGACTGTAATAGTCTGATCAGTCTCACCGGGTGTGCCAAAAATTGTTATTGACTAGGATTGCACTTTAGCTAAGCCTAGACTTAGCTAATCCTGTTGAAACATGGAAACATCTTCGAGCCTATGGGTTGCTCATAGTGAAGATGAATCTCCAGATAAAGGTTTGGTTCCCTATGATACCTACTACAAAATACCTTCTTTGAAAGGAAAAGGGATAGAAAGAAACTTGGAATTAAAACCTATCCTAAGAGGTGATGCACCAGACGTTCTAGATCTACTTGTTGGTCAAATTCATAGTCTACTTCAATAAATAGGCATTTATTCTTTACACAACTCATCTAAGCATGTAACGCATAAGTATTTCATATGTAAGGACTAAAATCAGAGTTTGTTGAAGGAAAACAACCTATTTTCACAACTTTAAACAACTAAAAAATGGGGCGATCCCACAATATTGGTTTACAATTTCTGGGAGATCCTGATTTTTGTTGAAATCACATATTTTTAGAAAATATAATGATTTAAGCCTTGAAAAAGTTCCATTTAAAGGATTCCAATTGAAGAGGGTTTGATCAAACCACCTTAGATCAAACCCCCTTGGATAGAACCCTACTAGTTTTAAACCATACCTATAACAGAGTCTCCTATCAAAATGCTAATAGAAAACCACTTTTGATTTACCTTTTGGGGGATCAAATGAATTTATTTTAAAATTATTTTTTGTAAGTATGTATTCCTTATTATAAGCTTCCCAAAAAGTATAATTTTCAATAAATTTAATTTTGTTATTATATTTATTTTTTTATTTCTTGTAAATGTAGGTTTTTCACCAAAAATCAAGCTCTTTGTTCTGCACATGTGGAAAAATAGTAGATTATCAATTTTAAAATATTAGTGCACTAGATATTGAAGTCCTTGATCCAACAAAAAAAGAGGAATTTTGATACATACAAAAAAAGTTATGTTGTTTAAAGTCTGCCTATGTTTGAATTGTAATTGGTTTGACTTCAAAACTTGATTAAGGAAAAAATATTCAATAAAACACTATGAAACCAAATGAAAGTGATAGATATAGTAGTTACAAATCTAAATTTGAAAAAAATAAAATTTTATCCTTCATGGAAACAAAGGTATGTTGTATACGGTGAGCATCACTCCTTAAAAATGGTGTTTACTAAAAGAAAGAAAAAAAACTAGTTTTCGAAGATGGAAAAAGAAGTGCAATCTGATTCCAAAAAAATTGAAAAAAATATATTTAGAATCTACATAAAAAATGTCACAAATTACTAGTTTTCATCATCTTCAAATTCCTCATGGTTTAGCACTATAAGTGCCTGAAAGTGAAGATTTAGTTAGAAAAATCACTTCAGTGTCTAGTTTGGCCAAAAATTGTAAACCAATATTGTGGGATCACCCAAATAGCTAGCACAAACTATGACCTGCATCAACCATGAATCTTCTTATGTTATTATTGCTTGAAAGAGACAAAATAAAAGGATTCTTAAGCATGAATAAAAAAATATCATCAATCATTCACTCATTACTACACATGAAGTATCAAGAAGGATAACTTTGCTTTCTTTATTGAGAAAATAAAGGAATTTGCTACTACAAGTAGATCAATTTGAGTTATAAAACTTCTCAGACTCTCTACAATACTCAAGAGAGGAAGAAGGAAAGAATTGAGAAAAAACCTAAGTATTTTCTCTTATATACAAAAGAGAGTCTCGAAGTGTCAAGAGGTGGCACTTGCAGTTAACTACAACTAAAATATCTCCAAAAAACTCTCTCACGAGCAGAGATGAAATCCCCAAAAATAGGGCCTAGAACTGACCCAAAATGAGTGAAAATAGGTGGAAAATTTCCCTCCCAAGTGAAACTACTCAAAAGGACTCTGAAGTCACTTAGATCTAACTAGAAATCAGAAATATACACTTCAGTTCACTCCCCTTTCCATTTTGCATGATTTTGAAATGAAGTTAACCGATATAAATAGATATTAAAGCAATCGATTAAGGATTACTTTAACTCGTGTTATGGTTTTTCCTATTCAGTGCATCTACATGACATCTATTAAAGTAATTTTTAATTGATTGCTCTAATAATGCTTACATTATCTAGCTCCATTTTGTGTCATGCAAAGTTGATTGAGGTCGATGTTTGAGTTTTGGTTTGCACTTTGCAAGTAAGAACTACAAAGGTAAACTAATACAAGGTGGAGGTATTAGTTTATGTAAAAAATTTAAAATAAAAGTGAAAAAATACACCAAAAGGGGTCAGCCAAGCTTAGGGAAAAAGAAAACCCTAAATAGAATACCTGCAGCCTCATCTTGCATTTTCACTTCATTTTGCATTGTACTATTGCTTTATTGCGCCACCAACAAGAGTTTGAATTTGAACCTTCTTGGAGTCTACTAGGCAAGATATCAAGTTTTTTGTGCCTTTCATGCAAAAATATGTAAAAGAAATGTGGTATGTTCTACTTCTCTGTATGTTTCTTTCAATTTGTGAGGATATGCATGCCAAAAGTTTCCATTCTCGGCCTCTATTATGCAGAACAAATGAACATGCTTTGAATTTTTGTGTATTCTTTTACATAGAATTATTCTAGGTTCTCAAAACCCATGACTCCATCATAGTTACTGAGCTTTGATTTTTTCATATGATATTTGTATATTTACCTACTCGGCTTTTTGACATAAAATGAAGTGAGTCTTTTATTTCCTTTGCAAAACTTGGGACTTGACACTTGTTGTAGCTCCTTTTGTCACTATGTAGAGATCATTTTCCTAGCTGTGGCATATTCTTTCAAGTATTGAGGAATTTTTTCTCACTTTCTGGCAGGGATTTCCCTATTTCATTTTCTGGAAAGAGCAGTAAACCCTCCTTTTTGCTTTAACTTTTGTTCATGGCTCGACCCATGAAACTTCACTCATTTTATCCATGGGTTCTCTTGAGGGTTTCATTTTAAATGTAAGCCAATATTTCCATTTCACTATCTTTCCTCATGCTAAGGATTCATCTTGGTTTCACAGGCATTATGTAGAAACAACTAGCTAACAAAGACACTATTCACTCTATTTGTTACATACAAACCCTCTAATGATTACATATCGTCAATACTCCAAACCTGTATTCTCTAGAAAACATTTTTACAATGAAAAAATGTCCACTCTTTCATTCCTCAAAATTGTTTTTCCCCTTTTACAGACAAGCTTTCATAATAAGTTTATTTACATGCTTCTTTAAAGTACAAGAGTTTGGTAGAAGTCAGTAAAGTATTTATCTCATGAAAGAATATGAGATCTTGTGGAAAATGAAAAATTTGTCCTCTAATCACTCCAAACTGCTTCTACATGGCACTGTCACCGCTTGTGAATTTCTTCATGCTCTATTTTCATGCTCAATATCATCTTTCATTGAAAACATAGATTGATGTTATAGTGCATTGTTATTTCAATATTGTGCTTGTATCCTTTGTCAAATAGAAACACGACCTTCATAGACTATTTACATGATGACTTGCATGACCATGTTCTCATAACTATCATCACAGAGTGTCATTTACCTAAAACTAATCCTGATATATTCCTCATGTTGATTGTTAGCTATCATCCATCTCCTCTTTGTATTCACTATTTTACTATGACTTGCAAGTTTGTAATGATTCTTAATCTATTTTTGATGTAGAAAAAAGGACCCTTTGCTTGACATGGGAATAATTCATGATAAATGGGACTTAATGAGCTCTTAATCTAGTTTTGTGAGGCATTTTATGTGTCCACACTAGGTCTTGGACCCTTGCAAATCAAATAACATGCTTTTAACGACATCTTGTAAAGGAGTTTCACGCTTTACTAGACTTAATTAACCTATTTCCACTAAATCCAACATTATAAAATGTGTTTAATAACATTATTACATCAATCTAGAAGGTTCCTAACTTAATGATAAACTAGTGTTGTAATGTGTATTGCACATTCACATTGGCTCTTGTGAACTCCTAGGCTATGTGGACCTCATTTTAGTGTTGTAAAGTGTATTTAATCACACTTTCACATTGATTTTTGTGTCCCAAGCCCTATTTGACATTTAAATCATCACTAATAGACCCCTATTAACCCATATTGTGCATCCTGAGGTTCAAATTGATCAAATGCCCGACAAGGTTGCATTTTAGACCTTATTTCCTTATTCCTTGGCATCTAAGCTATCCAAATAGCCCCTGTGGGACCCATTCACCATGTAGGTGGATCAGTCCCATCTAGGTGGGACCCATTCACCATGCAGGTGAATCAGTCCCATCCAGGTGGGACCCATTCACCATGTGTGGTGAATGAGTCCTATTTGTCCCCATTTTGACCTTTGAGCAGGAAATAAAGTAAAATTTGAGTTTGATTTTGCTTTATGTCGGCCTGTGATGAGGTATTAACGGGTAAAATAGGTGAATGGCCTATAAAATCACATCTCTAAACTCATTTTTACATCCATTAACTTAATTCACACCCATTCTTCATTATTCATCCATCAATCTTCTCTTTCAAGTCAAGCAACTTAAGGTTTTATCATTTCAAGGCATTAAGACATCAATTTTCAGACTTTCAAGGGAAGATCCTCCATGTTTTGTTGCAGAATTTCAAGATCAATCATCATGGCAAGGTAATCCATTCCATTGTTGCATGTTTCATTCCTTCCTTTCATCATTTTGGTTTAATTACCTTAAAGGGTTTAACTTAGGCAAACCCCCATGCCCTAACATTCAACATCTTTCTCTCTTGTCTTGTTTGTATGTAGATTTAGATCTTTTGGAACCTTGGAAATCATTGAAGATCAAGTTACAACTTTGCTAAAGTCTTATCCTCTTTGTTCAAGTTAAAATATCAACAAAAAGTGACTTTCAAACGCAAATCCGACAGTTTCAGAAGTGGACACCTGCAGGAAGCCAAAGTGCAGATCGAAAGCTCCAGAATCCACTTTTGAGTATTCAAAAAACCAAAAGTGGAATCATTCACCATGAGTGACGAATGAGTCCCACTCTAGGGTTATTTTTTGGATTTTTACATTTTTAGATACCCTTTTGTCAGAAATGGGTTCTAGTATAGTTTGGCAAAACTGGGACTAATTCACCCAGAATGGCGAATGAGTCCCTCCAAGCCTAAAAAATAGCATCTGAAAAATTCCAAAATCAATTTCCACCCTTCATCAAGATTCCAGGTGCACACTTTCAGTTTGGTTCATTTCTATTAAGTTTTGCATTCATTTATAGTTAATTGTTGCATTAAACACAATGTGTTTTCAAGCATAGCATAGATCTTAGCTTTTCATTCAAATTCAATCATATAAATCATTTAATTGTATTTATTTTACTTCATTTAGCTTAGAAAACAATGCACATAACATAATTTGAGTGAACCATTAGCATTTTTGCTCCTATCTCTCTCCTTTTAGGTGAAAAACCCTAGAAGAGCAAGAGTTGTCCATAGGAGCCAAAAATCAACAGTTCACTATTTTGTTGCTTCAAGAGGAAAGTCTATGGTTGGTTCCTCACTATGTGATATTTTTTGACAGCAGTGTTTAAATATTTATCAAGGAATTTGGTAACTTGTCTTTACCCTTGGGTTGTTGTGAACATTTGACTATGAACTCAAACTCATTTATGGACTTTCCCTAGGCACTTTTGGATGGATACTACTTCAAATGTATGGATTTCGTATGATATAAATAACAAGAAATAATGATGTGACAATGACAATGAAGTGACAGAAATGAATGATATGACTATAGCTCTAAGGCTCATAATTTGTGATTGTCACTTCAAAGTGAAGGGTTGCCTTCATTGCACTCTCTGACTTGACAGTCATGAGTGAGAAATCCTATGTTAATTATGCACATGATAACTTGTTGATATGATTGATATTCCTTCTTGAAAGCTTGTAGTGACTGCATGAAAACTTAAATGACTTCCATAGAGTTAAAATATACTTCAAATACCTCTTAAAAACCAAGAGGGCGGCATGATGGGCTCACCCTTGTGGGAGCCCATTTTCTCCACATGTTGTAATGTTAAAACATGAAATTCAGGAAAATCAAATGAACCTATACCTACACAGTGAACAAATAAGTTAGCAAAACAATGAAGTTGAAATCTTCCAATGATGCATTAATTCTTCTACTCCTGAATGTTTGTGAAATATGCATATTTGATCAAATGATTCATAGGAGTAGATTATATATTTGATGAAGTATGCTTATGAGGAGAAACTTAATTTTGAGCTCTAACACAATCTATTTTTGTAGGTATCTCTGGAGCAACCAATGGAGGATTTGGAGCTGAAACTGAAGACACAACTATCAACTCTATGATTTGTCATTCAGGAGATGATGAATCAAACTTCATTTCATGTTCTTTTCTTCTTTAGTTGTATAGTTTAATCCTTGTGTTTCATTTAATCATGTATGATCAGTTACTACCATAGCTTGTGTGGGACATCATGTTTTGTTTTAAAATGAATAAAGATAGTAGCAGCATGCAAACTTGTGTAATTTTCTATTGTAAAGAACATTTGCATAATAAAATTGTACTTCATTTGAAAACATCCTTTGTGAAATGACAAACATTTAGCAGAAATTTGTATGTACCTTTTTCCTAGCTGCAAACTATGTTTCAGCCTTACTTGATTGAGTTGTAAGAAAAAATTACGTAACATTTCAGCAACATCTTAGGGGTGTTTTCCTACTAAAAAAATAGACCAATAGCCTTGCATATCCATTGGGCATAGGATTCCATTCTTTCTTTTTTGTGACTCAAAAAATTACATGTATCTCAACTATCAGGAACTATACAGTAGCAAAACCAAAAACTAAAAACAACTATCATGGTTTTGTTTAAGACAGAACTAGCAAACATGTGCATCTGCACTTATGGAAAACAAAAACTAAACTGAAGCATCCTACCTGCCTAAGCTAATCAGACAAACCAGGCTATCTAAACAAAGATGTTCACTGGCCGGGAAAAATAGCTACCTTTTCTCATGATTTTTTGGCATTTTCCATGCATGACAGTAATAAGAAGAGATAAGCTAGAAATAAGAACCATTTGCATGTTTGCAAGCTCCCCCTCTTCTTCAAAAACCAAAACATACACTTCATCCTGTACATCTAATATAGGGTGGATAGGTGAAAGAGAATGCTTTGGTTGGTTATCTTGAACCTGGGGCTTCATCCCAGCGAAGAATCTAATAGGACAGCCTCTTGAAAAGGAGTCAAAATAAGTTTCCTTAACCTATTCTTCATGATTTACCTCTTCAACAACCAGCTACTTAGACTAATCTAACTCTTGCTCTATCTCCTTTGGAAAAGTTATTTCCTCATTGCACTCAACCAGCTCATTTTTTTTCATTTATAGGAGCTGATTTTACATCAAAACTTGCACAAAAGTCTTCCAAATCATCCCAAAAAGAGTCATCTTCAAAATTTTATTTATTTTTCTTTATAGGATTACTTACCTAATCCTTATGATAGCTCTCCTAAATTCTCATAGGAACACCAATACCTTCAGTTTGATGTATAGGTTCTATTTTGGTTACTTGTTCAACCCGATAGTTAGCCTTATCTTTATGCAAAATGAGATAGTTAGCCTTATCTTGATGCAAAATGAGCTAGTTAGCCTCCAAAACATAACTATCCTTTTTCTCTTCTAGCTGAATTGAGGCCTCAATCTCTTCCTTGATAACCTACTCAATGTAGAACAAAGGTAGTTCTAAAAACAAATTAGATGTTCCACATCCATGGAGAACATGATCTTCTTTGCAAATAGGGCTCTCTTCTTTCGAAAGACTTTCTAGATCTTCTTCATCAATTTACCAGCTGGATACCTCAAAATGGTTGTCAATATTTTGTTGTTCAAACTAATCTTCATCCTCCTCTTTATAAACCCACAACACATCATGTTCCATAATGTCTGCTTGTTGCTCCAAATCAATTGGTAAGATGAGAATTTGTATGTTCTCTTTGTTACTGTCATCAAAATTAGACTCTTCATGTGGTGCTTTACCCAATGAACCAACCTTCTTTGCACATCCATCATTCTCATATTCAGCTGAGAAGATGGTACAATCAGCAGCAACCTCTTGCTCTACATCTAGTTTTTCTAATTTGGTGGCACAAAAGGGACTACAAGAACCTTCATCTGCTGAAGTAGGATAAATATGATCATTGCTAAGTTCATTATGAGATATTAAGGACCACTCTTGATTATGAATTGGTTGTTGTATTGAAGGATTACTCCTAAAACTTAGAATTTTGATTTGTTTGGACTCTACAACCCCTTGCTCCTATTCAATCTTTTGTTACTCTAATCGATAATACTCTATAGCTAAATGTAGTGGATTTATATTTCTCATCTTCTCCATGATGAGTGAGTTATTATGATCAATGGGTTGCTCTGTGACTACACTAGGTTGTACCTGATTACTTTCCTCAACTTGCAAAGGATGAAGGCTTATGAAACTTGGAATCTTAGATTGTACAACCTTTTCCTTTTCCTAGTTTTAGATTGTTATAAGAGGAAAGGCCTCAAAAATATTTTGTATTTTGAAACTAGGAATGCAAGGGTCTGATTGGATTTCATACCTTTGTACTTGTGCAAGCAAGTGCTTTATTTGTTCTTCTTTGGCTGCAACCTCCCTTGCAAGATCTTCTTTATATTGTCTCCTTTGCATCAGCAAGTCTTGCTCATAGAGATAGGCCTGCTAAGCCATCACTTCCTATTGTTGATCATACTCTTGTTGCCTCTTGATCTCTTCTATCTACTTTGTGAAGTCTAACAATGTGTCCTTGAACATCATCCATGCTATTCTTTATATCCCTAACCTACACATCTTGGAGGTGATTAGGAGAGTGTTTGAACTGATTTGACATCAGAGATGTTTCTTGAGCCTGATTTTGGACATATGAAAGTTGATATGAAGGTTGAGTAGGGGTGGGTTGGAGGTAAGCATGTTGAGCATGCTGATATACTACTATTGTATGGCTGTTTGGGATAAACTTAGCAACATTTTGAGTCTAATACGGATATTGAAAATGTTCTAAAACTACATTTTGGAAAAATGAGGGAATAGGAACATAATTTCCTTGATAGTTTGACATATTAAAACCTTCTAATGAGCTGGATTTTTCATAAAATTATTTCCTAAAACAAGAAAGCTATGTTTAATTTAGAAAATTTTGTACATACCAGCAAAATCGCTAGGTGATTGAAATCATTTTGTGAAGGAAAGAACCAAGAATATCACCTAAATCCTAATCCTTGATAGTCTTTAAGATTTTGGGCTACTAAAATCAATAAATTTGAAGCTGTAGAGTTGATAGGTGTGTGAGATACTGCCTCTGAAGGCTAATATTTCTGATATACACACCGAATATCAACAATGGATGAGAACTTATGGACTATAATATTTCGATTAGTCCCACCAAGCATGCCAAAAACTGTTATCAACTAGGATTGCACCCTAGCTAATCCTAGACTCAGCTAATCCTTTTGAAACATGGAAACATCTTCGAGCTTGTGGGTTGCTCATAGTAAAGATGAATCTCTAGATAAATGGTTGGTTCCCTATGATACCTCCTACAAACTACCTTCTTTGAAAGGAAAATGGTTAGAAATAAACTTGGAATTGAAACCTATCCTAGGAGGTGATGCACCAAAGGTTCTAGATCTACTTGTTGGTCAAATTCACAATCTATTTCAATAAATAGGCCTTTAGTCTTTACACAACTCATCTAAGCATGTAACAACTAAGTACTTCATATGTAAGGACTGAAATCAGAGTTTCTTGAAGGAAAACAACCTATTTTCACAACTTCAAACAACTAAAAAGTAGCTAGCACAAACTATTTCCTACATCAACCATGCATCTTCTTGCATTATTATTGCTTGAAAGAGAAAAAATCAAAGGATTCTTAAGCATGAATCATAGAAATATCATCATTCACTCATTACTACACATGAAGTATCAAGAAGGATAAATTTGCTTTCTTTATTGAGAAAATAAAGGAATTTACTACTACAAGTGGATCAATTTGAGTTACAAAACTTCTCAAACTCTCTACAATACTCAAGAGAGGAAGAAGGAAAGAATTGAGAAAAAATCTAAGACTTTTCTCTTATATACAAAAGAGAGTCTCGAAGTGTCAAGAGGTGGCACTTGCAGTTAACTGCAACTAAAATATCTCCAAAAAACTCTCTCACGAGTAGAGATGAAAACCCCCAAAAATAGGGCCCAGAACTGACCCAAAATGAGTGAAAATAGGTGGAAAATTTCCCTCCCACGTGGAACTACTCAAAAGGACTCTGAAGTCACTTAGATCTAACTAGAAATCAGAAATAGACACTTCAGTTCACTCCCCTTTCCATTTTGCATGATTTTGAAATGAAGTTAACCGATAAAAATAGATATTAAAGCAGTCAATTAAGGATTACTTTAACTCGTGTTATGGTTTTTCCTATTTAGTGCATCTACATGACATCTATTAAAGTAATTTTTAATTGATTGCTCTAATAATGCTTACATTATCTAACTCCATTTTGTGTCATACAAAGTTGATTGAGGTTGGTGTTTGAGTTTTGGTTTGCACTTTGCAAGTAAGAACTACAAAGGTAAACTAATACAAGGTGGAGGTATTAGTTTATGTAAAATTTTTAAAATAAAAGTGACAAAATACCCCAAAAGGGGTCGACCAGGCTTAGGGAAAAAGAAAACCCTAAATAGAATACCCGCAGCCTCATCTTGCATTTTCACTTCATTTTGCATTGTACTATTGCTTTATTGCACCACCAACAAGAGTTTGAATTCGAGCCTTCTTGGAGTCTACTGGGCAAGATATTGAGTTTTATGTGCCTTTAATGCAAAAATATGTAAAAGAAACGTGGTATGTTCTGCTTCTCTGTATGTTTCTTTTAATTTGTGAGGATATGCATGCCAAAAGTTTCCATTCTCGACCTCTGTTATGCAGAACAAATGAACATGCTTTGAATTTTTGTGTATTCCTTTGCATGGAAGTATTTTGGGTTCTCAAAACCTGTGACTCCATCATAGTTATTGAGCTTTGATTTCTTCATTTGATATTTGTATATTTACCTGCTTGGCTTTTTGACATAAAATTAAGTGATTATTATATTTCCTTTTCAAAACTCGAGACTTGACACTTGTAGCTCCTTTTGTCACCGTGTAAAGATCATTTTCCTGGTTATGGCATATTCTTGTAGGTATTGAGGGATTTTTTCTCACTTTGTGGCTAGGATTTCCCTATTTCATTTTCTGGAAAGGACAGTAAACCCTCCTTTTTGCTTTAACTTTTGTTCATGGCTCGACCCATGAGACTTCACTCATTCTATCCATGGGTTCTCTTGAGGGTTTCATTTTAAATGCAAGACGAGATTTTCATTTCACTATTTTTCCTCATGCTAAGGATTCATCTTGGTCTCACAAGCATTATGTAGAAATAGCTAGTTGACAAAGCCACTATTCACTCTAGTTGTTCCATACAACCCCTCTAATGATTATGTATCTTCAATATTGCAGACCTGTATTCTCTAGAAAACATTTTTACATGGAAAAAATTTCCACTCTTTCATTCCTCAAAAGTCATTTTCCCCTTTTATAGACAAGCTTTCATAATAAGTTTATTTACATGCTTCTTTAAAGTATAAGAGTTTGGTAGAAGTCAGTAAAGTATTGTATCTCATGAAAGAATAAGAGATCTTGTGGAATATAAAAACTTTGTCCTCTAATCATTCCAAACTACTTTTGAACACTCCAAACTACTTCTACATGTCACTGTCACCGCTTGTGAATTTCTCCATGATCTATTTTCATGCTCAATATCATCTTTCATTGAAAACATAGATTGATGTTATAGTGCACTATTATTTCAACACTGTGCTTGTATCCTTTGTCAAATAGAAACATTACCTTCATAGACTGTTTACATGATGAATTTCATGATTGTGTTCTCATAACTGTCATCGCAAATTGTCATTTACCTAAAAAGAACCCTAATATATTCCTCATGTTGATTGTTAGCTATCATCCATCTCCTCTTTGTATTCATTGTTTTACTGTGACTTACAAGTTTGTAATGATTCTCAATCTATTTTGTTGCTTCAAGAGGAAAGTCTATGGTTGGTTCCTCACTATGTGATATATTTTGACATTAGTGTTTAAAGATTTATCAAGGACTTTGGTAACTTTTCCTTACCCCTGGGTTGTTGTGAACATTTGACTATGAACTCAAACTCATTTATGGACTATCCCTAGGCACTTTTGAATGGATAGTACTTCAAATGTGTGGATTTTATATGATATAAATAGCAAGAAATAATGATGTGACAATGACAATGAAGTGACAGAAATGAATGATATGACCACAGCTCTAAGGCTCATTTGTGATTGTCACTTCAAAGTGAAGGGTTACCTTCATTGCACTCTCTGACTTGACAGTCATGAGTGAGCAGTCATATGTTAATTATGCACATGATAACTTGTTGATATTATTCATATGCCTTCTTGAAATCTTGTAGTGACTGCATGAAAACTGAAATGACTTCCGTAGATTTAAAATATACTTCAAATACCTCTTAAAAACCAAGAGGGTAGGATGTTGGGCTCAACCCTTGTGGGAGCCCATTTTCTCCACATGTTGTAATGTTAAAACATGAAAATTTGGAAAATCAAATGAACCTATACCTACACAGTGAACAAATAAGTTAGCAAAACAATGAAGTTGGAAGCTTCCAATGATGCATTAATTTTTTTTCTCCTATATGTTTGTGAAATTTGCATATTTGATCAAATGGTTCATAGGAGTAGATTATATATCTGTTGAAGTATGCATATGAGGAGAAATTTGATTTTGAGGTCTAACACAATCTATTTCTTTAGGTATCTTCGGAGCAACCAATGAAGGAGTTGGAGCTAAAACTAAAGACACAATTATCAACTATGTGATTCACCATTCAGGTAATGACGAATCAAACTTCCTTTCATACTATTTTCTTCTTCAGTTGTATAGTTTAATCCTTATGTTTTATTTAATCATGTATGATTAGTTAGTCCCATGGCTTGTGTGGGACATCATGTTTCATTGTAAAATGAATAAAGAGAGCAGTATTATGCAAACTTATGTAATTTTATATTGTAAAGAACATTTTTATAATAAAATTGAACTTGATTTGAAAACATCCTTTGTGAAATGACAAAAATTTAGCAAAAATTTGTATGTACCCTTTTCCTAGCTGCAAACTATGTTTCAGCCCTACTTGATTGAGTTGTAAGTTAAAATTAGGTAACATTGCTTTAGGGTGAATTCCTCATCAATTAATTCATTTGACCATATATCACTTAACTTATTGGGATAATTCTCTTCTGTGTTTCCATGAATGCAAGCCCTAATATCTTCAGTAGACAAAACCCCATATGGAATATGCGAGAATGTGCCTAGTGGGTCATCTTCTATGGATTTCGTAGGGCATCTTTTAAATTTAGGTTGTTTTTTCTCTATAACCTCTATAACCCTTGGGGTGGCCATCTCAAAATAGATTCAAATTGATTTCAAACAAGGATTTATGAAAACTAGGGCACGCATGATTTCACAAAATACATTTTTACTTCATTTGCTAAACTAGGGTTTCAATGCTCTAAAACTCAACTCACCTTATGCACTTCAAATTCTCTTCTCGCAACTTTTCTCCTTCTCAAATGCTTTTATGAAATTAATTTTCCTTAGTGAATTTTCTTATATCCCTTCGATCTACCCAAATTTTGCATTAAATGCTTCAAATGATAAAGTTGGAAACACTTCATTTGTATACACAGTCAGCTTTTGAAGCTCTACAAACTTTTGCATCGATATATTTTCTTCCAAAATCTTCACCAATAGATCAATCATGTTGATCTACATCTCATATCTTTGTACTACGACCTCAACACCTTTTCTCTGGTGGGAGACAAAAGATATCCATTAAATCTCCCCCTAAGCCATAGCTCTTAGCTTAGCTTTCAGAGGAAACATCTGCATTGGAGGATAGTATAGATTCTTCCTTGACTTCTATATCTTCCTTCTTTCTCCAAATCTTTTTCATTTCCTTATTTATTTCTTTAGGATCAATCTTTTTGACTAGTTCATTCCTCTTTGCTGGATTATCTTTCCTTGTATTTTTGCTTCTACAAAATTTAGCAATATGTCTAGGTTTATTGCAATTGTGACATGTGACATTATTTTGAATAGTACTACTTATGTTCATTCTAGATCTGCACTAATTAGCCTTGTGTCCAAATCCATAGCATGTATAAGAATAACCATTGAAAGATTTAATCATCCTACCATTGTTGTATACATTCATCATTTGATTTCTACATTCACTTGCTCTATGACCAATTTTTTTCCAGTAACACATTGACCAAAGAAGGATGGGATATTCTTATTCATTTTGTTTCTACATTCCAATGCCTTATATCTAATTTTTTGTAAGAGTAACAAAAACCATTGAAACATGGGTACCTTTGAGCATTTGGTTGTCTTACCGGTTGTCTTCTAGCTTCATTTCTTTGATTCTGAATCTTTCCATTGCTCTTCTTTTCTTTAGTCTTCTTTGATTCCTTGACTTTCTCTTTTGTATTAGGTGTCTGATCTTCTTTTGAGCTTTCACCTTTTTCAAATCCTAAACCACCTTTGTCTTTAGATGCTTTATGACCTACAGTCATCTCATCAAGCATTGTAATTGTAGCTCAGAGAAAAACACACGAGAGAGTTAGGCAATTCAAATATAATCTATTCAAACTATACTAACGAAGCCTCAAAGCTTAGATAATCGAGCACAAAAGAAAGTTAAGAACAACATGCATAAAAGAAACTATTTTACCAAACATGCGATCAATTCTGTTGAATAACCTCCATTACTCTTCTCCATTTCATATGTGTAGTGTACTTTCCCTCAAATTTTCAAAGTTCATGCAACCATAGCCTAAGTGTTGTGATTAAGACAAAACATCGAAGATTCAAGATAATTGCTCTAAAAGTCATACGATTTCGAGATGGATTGGAATGATGAATGGCAGATCAATTTATAGAAAATTGATTATTCGAACGACAAGTCAGGATCGAAAGGTCGACAGACGGTTGAGATCGACAGATTAGACATGCATTATGATAACTATTAGTAGCGACATGAGTGATACAAATTAGAAATAAAAATAAAGATTAAATAAATGATTTAATCTTCAAGTTTGGTATTCGAAAAAAAAAGAATAGTCTTTGCATGACAAAGATAAATATGGATTAAAGCAACTCTTTGTTCGAACGCATGCACAAGATTTAATTAATTAAATAGGAATATTTAATTAATATGCATGTACACGCAACTGAGTTAGCACTAGATGACTAAATGACATGATGAAGAGATTACTCAAGAAAGCAACTCAGACATTAAATCAAGAGTTAACTGATCGAATTAAATAGATCTTGAGTCGAGTCAAAGTGAATACTTAGATAATTTGCACAATTATCTAAATATAGAAGAATGCATTAAAATGGATTTTCACGAATTAAATGACTTATTTAATTCGAGATGCGATATTTGAAGAATAATTAAATAAATAAGATTTATTTAATTAAGTGTTGAAGGGGTTAAATGAATAATTAAATAAATAAATAATTTATTTAATTCTAGTTGGCATATGATAAAGGGGTAAATTAAATAAGAATTTATTTAATTTGACAAGAAGAATAAGGTTAATTAGTAACATAATTAAATAAAAAGTGTTTATTTAATTAATCAGATAGAATAAAGAAAAGTGTGAATTAATTAAATAATTAAGATTATTTAATTAATAGAAGAAATGAAGACTTTAGAGAATAATTAAATAATTGACATTATTTAATCATGACCATGAAGAATACGAATTATGAAGAATATTGAAGTCGTAGGCTTAGACCAGATTTTGATGTCTACAGTAGCACTCATCTTGAATTTTTCAAGTCATGACTCCTTGCTTTCTCCAAATATGATCTTAGGTTTACCACTTCTTGTTCAAGCCTTATGCATTCCTCTGATTTTCTTTTCACCATTGTATTCAAACATTCCTCAACTCTTTTATTTTCTTCAACTTGCATTTTTAGTCCAATGATAGATTTATTTGCTTGCTTTAATTTCTCACTGACTTCCTTATGCCTTTCTCTAAACTTCTTGATTTTCTCTCTCCATTTTCTAATACATTCATTTGCTTCCTTGACATTTTCCTTCAAATCTATTTTTTCACCTTCGGTTCTTTCCAGATCTTCAAGAGCAACTTTGAGTTCTCCATCTTTGTCAAGCATGCAATCTTCTTTTATAAATCCAATAGCAAGAATCTCTTCCAGAGGAATAGGAAACCTTCTATCAGCCATGTGTTCAGTCTCCAAGACCTCCTAAAGTAGTTAAGCTATTTCTAGAGAACCAAGCTCTTATACCAATTGTTAAACACCCAGAATATTGCGAGGGGGGGGTGAATCAGTATTCTCTTAAACCATTCAAACATAAAACATGCAATCACTAATGCATATTCAACTGCAACAAGGAAAGAAAGCATGAAAAACTTAGAACATCACATAACATATGAACACTAGGATTTTTACATGGAAAACCCAAAATGGGAAAAACCACGGTGAGGGTTAGCTCACAATATATTATAACTAGTTATAGTATATTACATAAATGTTCACTGCATGTGGACTCACTATCCAAGTGGACTCACTGTCCATAGAGAAAAAGATAGAAGATAGATGGTAGCTCATAGCCTATTTTTCAACAGTTACGATTGCATCTTATGTATGCATGAATTACAGTTCTATTGAAGCACAATAACAATCTTATTCTAATTTTGGTTCAACACTTTTCCTCGCTCTTTATTGGCACAACATTGATCTTCAACTTAACATTCACAACTTAACTTGGCACTTCTCTAATAAAATTTGCATCACATTTATTACATATTACTTTCATTACATCAAAACAAAAAATACAATCCAACATATATATTTTTATCAAGTATAACATCAACTAGGTCAGTCTAATTAGATGTAACACCCAAAATGTAACTTGTTGGAACCAAAACTTATCATCCATAACACGCGCCACAATTCAAAATTCAAAACTCCTTAAGATAGGTTGGAATGGATGTAAAATATATCCCACATAAGAGCACAACACATATTAATACTTCACACAATCTTCAACGTGTTAGGTCAGCTTTGCATAAGACCTAAAATCAAAAACCTTCAACTATGTATCCACATCTCAACACGTATACTTCAAAGCTCGATGCCATCTAGAATTCACACACTACTAACATTTGGAAACTTACCTCCAAAATCACAAAGCCAAAGAGTCATCTACAGAGAAGTGTGGATTCTCCCACACAAACACGCTATACAGAAGGATAACTATGAAATGCCAGGCCAAACACTGTTACTCATATCTTTCAAACTACTTGTCCAAACATGATGAAATATTGGAATTGGGTGCATCTAACATCCAAAAAAATGATGTTAGAAGCACAGAGTGATATCTTCATTTTTAGAGTGGTGTGGACCCAAAAACTGATGCACTATAACACTGAACTAGCAAATTTGACAATCAAATTTCCATACAACTAAACTTTCTAGACCAAATCAACTTGTAGAAATATCTTCTATATCAACTCCAAAACCTATTAGGAATGATCAAAATGATCTACAACAATTTGACAACAATTTGACAACAATGACAACACGGTATCACATTTTGATGAACCTTCCATGCTCATGTTGCCAAACAACATCATCAATGAAAAAATTCAACAATATCCCCAAACTTCCAACAAAGGAATCAATCATAGCTAGGCCCATTTCTTTTGGAAGTGTTGTTAGAGTAGGAACAAGATAATGTAGAGTGTTATGATCTATGGCCAAAAATCATATTAGCTTGTCCTTTGATCAAAGAAAAACTATCAATTCAAGTTGAGCAGATTTATGGATTCGATTGTGTGATGTTTTTTGCATCAACGTTTCAATTCACACTCGGTGATCCATCATCAGCATGATAGTAGAGAGCTAATGCAAAAATTAGCTCAACATTATTCATGGATTATGGAAACTTGATATCATTGATTTATCAATTGAAGGTTATTTTTTATATATAAAGGACTAAACCATAGCTAGGCCCATTTCTCTATAAGCTTGAACTTTGATCAAAGGAAAAATATCAATTAAAGTTTAATTTTTATAAATATAAAGGAATCAGTCATAGCTAGTCCCATTTCTTCTAGAAGTGTTGGTAGAGTAAGAACAACAATTTAGGTAGAGAGTTATGATCTATGGCCAAAAATCACATTATGGTGGAGGGCACCCAGGTCAATTCATGCCTCCAAGGGGAAAGTTAGCATTTTGTTTTGGTTTTGTGATGTGTTCATGTAATAAGGTCTAAGAAGACCATTTCAAGTCTAATTGAGTTTAGTTTGAGTCATTTGGGGTTAGTTAGAGTCTAGTTGCAAAATATTGTCAAGTTGCACAATGTTGTTAATGCAACTTTTTCCTTTTTGTTGTCAATTGGAAGATGAATAGTTGTAAGATGAAAAATTAGTTTGTAACTATTGAGAATCTATTGGAAATGTCTTAAAAATTCCTTGTACCATCAAACATGAGGCTAGGTTTTTGGATATTTGAAGTTTGAGTAATAAAAACCATGTTTTCTATAATTTTCTAAATGTGTTCTTTCTTGATTTGGTGAATAGTACAATCTGTATGGACCAGTAATGACTCTAAAACCTGTTGGAAAGGGTTGGCACATGAATCCTCTAAATTTTAGTTTTTGTTTCATCAATTTTTATTAAGTTTTGTAGAAGTTACAAGTATTTTTTCTAAAAATAGTCCAGAATTCTAGGTAGGGTCCTTAGTGGACTTGTAAAATGTATTTTTTGTCATTCCCATTGTAGAAAATCCTAAAAAATTGGTGGGATGGCTTATCATTGTACAAATTTTTATTCTTCAAGATTACAGATTCTAGGTTTTTGTTTGGCACGTGTTTTGGTGATGCCCTAGGTCAAATTTTTGTATGTATTAGGCCTAATTAGCAAAAGGACGGTCCATTTTTTAGGGATTCCATACAAAAAACCCTACCCTAGTTTTTATATATGTGTTGTAAAGGTGAAAAGGGTATCCCAAACTGGACTTAAATTTTGAATATCAAATTTTCATCAAAATTTATGACCAAAAGGTTGATTTGTTGCTCTTTTAAGCGTAGTAGCAAAGGGGACAGTTAAATTTTAAGCCCTTTTGTACAAAGGATCCCTATCTGATTTATTGGTATGTGTTGTAAAGCCCAAAAGGGTATTTAAATTTCTTTTTACATTTTGAATTTCATGTTTACCCTATGCGTTATGATTGAAAAACCAGTTGTGAAAGGCTACTAGAAGAATGAAGACTAGTGGATGAAAACCCACCTTTTGGTGTTTGAAACTTTGAAAGTTTGGTTGACTGAGATTGGTTTGAATTTTTCCACCCCTGCTCTACATAAAATTGGTATCAGAGTCCAAAGATCTAGGCAAGGAAGTTTTTTAGAGTTTATGTGTTGTCTTTTTGCAGGTTGAAGCAAGAATCTGAATGCCAAAAGACTAGGCCATGGGAAAAGAAAGAGGCCTAAGGTGAGGTATCACAAAGACAAGAGGAAGCAAGGTGAAAGAAACTTGCTTGAAAAATAAGAATGGAAGACTTGAGGAGAAAATTCCATAAAGACTTGTAGAGAAATGAGGTACCAAGCAAGAAACCAGTGATGAGAAAAGAGAGAAGTGAGATGAAGAAGAAAAATGAGAAAGAAGAATAGATAAAAGTTCAGCAAGAGATAATAGGGTTGAGGCATCCCTTGGAAGAAATGGAAAAAAAATGGAACTTGATATGCAACAGTTGTTTGAGAGAGCAAACCAAGAAAATGGTTGGCATGATGTTAATGAGTCACAAAGAGTTCTCATAGTCCATGATGGAGGACAAGGTGGATTTTGAAATCAAGATTAGACCCTAGACTGTCATGACGTTAGTTAACATTTTTGATTTGTCATGGGAGATCCAAAGCATGTTAAACGATGGTATATACATAGTTGTGGATGATTTTTCACATTCTTTATTCCCAATGCCAAGTATCAATCATTTACAGTTGTTTGAAAATAATGCATTTGAGTCTAATGTGCAAGTTGAGCAAGGTGAGTTGCAAGGTTTTGATTTTCAATTATTTGAATGCAAGGAGAAAGCTTTCTATTTATTCTACCATGGTACACATTTACCATTTGAGTTTGAGGATGCAAGGAGCTTTTGTTTGTTGTTAGGATAGTAGAGAGGGATGTTGATGGGGAAGATCAAGTTGCTATTGTGGATTTGCAAACTAAGATACTTCAGTCAGATGTTGTTATGTTGGAAGGGTCACTAAGAGAGTGTAAAAAGCAGGGAAAAGAAGGCATAGCTAGTGATGGTGTTAAACAAATAGTTTCAGAGGAAAATGTTTCCATTATTATCATCCAATTGGAGGAGGAAGAGTATCATCAATCTAATGGGAAGAGTGATCAATTTTATCTATTGTTCCACAAGGTATCTCTAGAAGGTGACCTGCCACATAGTTTATATAGTTACCTTTGCCAAGTGATCAAAAAACCTATAGTCAAGATGAAGCACACATGGGTTTTTTTCAAAGAAGTTAATATGCAAGGATCTAAAGACATCAGTCGAGATCTTTCAATTATAGTTCTCATGTTTCTACCCTCCATTCAAGTGGAGCTTAAATCTTTCTTCCTTGGGGGTATGGTGCAAGGCACCCACGTCAATTCATGCCTGCAAGGGGAAAAGTTAGCATTTTGTTTTGGTTTTGTTATGTGTTCATGTAATAAGGTCTAAGAATACCTTTTCATGTTATTTTAGTTTAGTTTGAGTCATTTGGGGTCAGTTAGAGTCTAGCTGGAAAATATTGTCAAGTTGCACAATGTTGTCAATGCAACTTTTTCCTTTTTGTTGTCAATTGGAAGATGAATAGTTGTAAGATGAAAAATTAGTTTGTAACTATTTGGAATCTATTTGAAATTCCTTTAAAATTTCTTGTATCATCGACCATGAGGTTAGGTTTTTGGAGATTTGAAGTTTGAGTAATAAAAACCTTGTTTTATACAATTTTTTAAACATGTTCTTTCTTGATCTGGTGAATAGTACAGTGTGTACGAACTCGTAATGACTTTAAAATCTATTGGAAAGGGTTGGCACATGAATCCTATAAATTTTGGTTTTTTTTTTCATCGATTTTCATTAAGTTTTGTAGAAGTTACAAGCATTTCTTCTAAAAATAGTCCAGAATCCTAGGTAGGGTCCCTAGTGGACTTGTAAAATGTATTACTTGTCATTCCCACAATAGAAAATATTAAAAATTGGTGAGACAGCTTATAATTGTACATATTTTCATTCTTCAATATTTCAAGTTCGAGGGTTTTGGTTGGAATGTGTTTTGGTGATGCCTTAGGTCGGATTTCTTTATGTATTAGGCCTAATTAGCAAAAGGACAATCCATTTTTGAGGGATTTTGTACAAAATACCCTACCCTAATTTTTATATATGTGTTGTAATGGAAAAAAAGGTATCCCAAACTGGCCTTATATTTTGAATATCAGTTTTGCATCAAAATTTATGACCAAAAAGTTTGATTTGCTGCTCTTTTAAGCCTAGTAAGAAAGGGGACAGTTAAATTTTAAGCCCTTCCATACAAAGGAGCCCCGTCTGATTTTTTGGTATGTGTTGTAAAGCCTAAAAGGGTATCTAAAAAGGTCTTTACATTTTTGAGATCATGCTTACCTTGTGAGTTATGATTGAAAAACCAGTTGTGAAAGGTTACTAGAAGAATGAAGACTAGTGGATCAAAACCCACCTTTTGGTGTTTGAAACTTTGAAAGTTTGGTTGATTGAGATTGGTTTGGAGTTTTCCACCCCTTATTTACATCACATTAGCTTGACCTTTGATTAAATAAAAGTTGTCAATCGAAGGTTAATTTTTTATATATAAAGGACTCAATCATAGCTAGGCCCATTTCTTTTGGAAGTGTTGGTAGAGTAGGAACAATAGAAGGTAGAGAGCTATGATATATGGCCAAAAATCACATTAAATCTTTACCTTTAATCAAAGAAAAACTATCAATTGAAGGTTATTGCTTTATATATAAAGGACTCAATCATAGCTAGGCCCATTTCTCTATTAGCTAGGCTCATTTCTCTATTAGCTTGGCCCATTTCTCTATTTGGCTATGCAAGGGATTGAGTTACAACATTACATGTTTCAATATGTACAAGCTTGTTAAGCTTTTTGTTTATTCCATTCAACCACTCCACAAGATATTCCCATGTGATCTATTTATGTTAAGATGTGCAAGGTATAGCAAGGCATGTAACATTAGTTTCACATCCCCTACCTAGTTGTTACACAAATGATATAAAATTATTGCACAACCCACTCGTTTTATTGTGCAATGTGTCTTGTCATACAAATTTGACTTAGTATTTATTTAAGAATGATGAATTATTACACAAT
>VDFB02155837.1:0-11804 GCA_007258455.2 Sequoia sempervirens
AAAATAATAAATTATGACAAAAAATCAAATAATACATGACTCTTTATATCAATGTCCTTATTTTAGTGAAAGAATCAATTGGGCATATGTGAAGAGTAATGTCTTCCTAGAAATTATGTCTAAATTTGAACTATTCTTAATTAAAAAATAATAATATTCAATATTCAATAAAAAATGTAAGCACCAAATATTAGTGTCGAGGACGTATATTTGAGAAATAATGTTTTTAAAAAAAAATTGTAGCTTAAATTATGTAGTATGAAAAATATTATTCATTACAAAATAGTAAAAGTATAAATACTTTATTAAAAAAATAATAAATATGTAAAAAGAAAAAATAAATAAATAGAATTTAGAAAAAATAAATTAATTTACATTATCTTTAAATTATAGTCTAGGATTGTACATATATAAATACAAGATCCTAGATGCTCGATCTTCAAGGTGTTTTGGTATGGTAGATGAATTTTGAATGGATCAACTTGGGGAGTGAGAAAATAAGATTCCAAAAAGAGAGAACTAGATCATGACGTGATACAATATATGTGACATCACACCTATAATATAGTTCAAGGGGGGTTATTGTAAAGGACCACTGGAGAGCTGGCAATTGATGATTGGTTGATAAATTTAAGGCTAGAGTCAATTCATGTGTGAAATAAGACAAATTGAACATTACAATGATGTATTTTGTAAATAAAACCAAAATTAGGTGTAAAACAAAATAGTAAAGGGAAGGGTGTGCACTTTTATCCCTTACACATTTTAACACTAACAATGTTATAGGTTTGATAGCCACTTATAGTTGTCACGTAATTTGTAAGTGACACTTATATTTTTATTCCTTACACATATTAGCACTAACAATGTTATAGATTTGACAGTCAATTATGGTTGTCACATAGTTTATAAGTGACAATTAGAATTTTAGGATGGACTCTCACGTTGCATGTTACACTATTTATAAAATTAAAAGGAAAACAATTAATGATGATTTGTTGAGACTAGATTATGTAATTTTGAGTCAAACTTAAAAATTAAATTTTGATAATCATGAATGAACCCATATCAATATTATTCTAGCTCAAGCACACCCTTACAATCAAGCTCACTTAGCTTGTTATCATATTTGCAAAACCTTCAATGATGTTGTGCCTTATGAATAATTTTTACATAGCCCCCTAGCTAGTTCATTTCATGTAATTGGTGTTTTCACACATCAAACTATATATAATGATTCATTGAGATTCAATTGCACATTTTTTAGTCAATCTTAATCAATCCATATTTAATAATAGATAGCTTTGAGTTATAAACTTTTAATTCTAATAACTATTTGTGTGAGTGAACATGCACATGCATGTGCATGTGCACGTGCACGTGTGTGCGCATGGGCGCACATGCACGCGCGCGCGCATGTGTGTGAGAGAGAGAGGGGGGGAGAGAGAGAGAATGAGTGAGCATGATTTATTTTAATATATAATCAATAATAATATTTAAAAAATAGAAAAGATCATTTAAAGAATTGAGATCAAATGATTAAAAGATTGAAGTTCCCTCATGAAAATCCTAATTCAAATCTCTTAAACAAATATTAATATTAATTAGCTGAACTATATTTAATATTAAAAAGTTAAATATTAATATTTGTTAACTCAAATATAAACCATATTTATAAACTATCAGAAAATACTTTTTTAATTTAGACTAAGAATTGGTATTTTACAAATACATATATTACAAAGAAAACGGGGCTGTCAAATTTTGTGGATATTTTACAGTTAAAAATACAGATGACTGAATTTTCAAAGGTAGAGTCTAAATGTCACCGTTAGAGTTATAATGAGCATTCCCACTAGTTAAAAAAAATGTGAGGCAGACTAACAATTATGACAAGATTCGGCATTGATTGTTTTAATCAGAAACCCATGTGCAACTTAGGCTTCATGGACTAATTCCATAATAGTCAGCCATTTCATCTTTTGATGAAAAGGTATATTGGTTGACAAAGTTCAGAGAAAAGTGTAATGATAAAAAGTTCACACACATTCTCTTTCTCTTCTTTTCTATTACAGTAACATATTCATAAAGGTGTTTTCTTGGCATGTAAACCTGGTGGGGCTGCCTGAATTCTACATCTTATGATTATGGGGTACTGACTTGTCAACAACAGGTTTATAATTAAAAAAAATGAACACATCAAGTACATCTTTAAATTTTTATAGTAGGTTTATAATAGTAAAAATAGTTTCTGGTTTATTAATGAAGTTGAATAGTTTAGAAGAATCAAATTTTGATTAACGCAAATATTTTATGTTTTAAAGGGATGAGATTAATGTTATGGATACGTTTGGTTGAATATATCTTTCTTAATTCTTGATACTAATAAGAAGGAAGTCGAATATTGATATACCTAAAACACCGAATATCAATTGATGTTTATCCTTACAAAATAGAAAACATTGTCTATATAGAAGTTTTTGTGTCATACTTTCTCGACCGGCCTTCATATTTTCTAAATCTAATAATTTCAATATTTGATAGGATTATCGTGTATTTATGTAATTTGATAGCCATTCTTTATTTTCAAAATTTAATAGTCGTTCTTTATTTTCAAAAGTTTTCAACATTGTTAGGTTTTGGATTCTTTTTCATCACTTTCTTGTTCTCTCTCCCACCTCTCGTTTTCAAGAAAAAAGTTCTACAATTTACCTACTTAAGTTTTTTTTCTTTCTAATAAATCATGAAGTATAATCCTAAAAACTTTTTCTTATTAAAATTAAAATAAAAAACTTTTATACAATGTGAATATATTATATCTATTAAAGCTACATCTGCTTCTGCTATTATATATGCATAGGATGCTAAGAGCTTCCTAATAGGGCATGCTCCACAGAGGCCTAGCTTTCATTCAAAGTTGACCTTGGCTTTTCTGCTCTATTGTGTGGAATGAAATCTGTGTGTTCCAGATAAAGAAATATATGATTCGAGGCTCGATATGATCTTACCCAAAAAAGGCACAGTAGCAGAGAAAATCATAATGGCTACGAGTTATCCAGTGAGTAGAATCATAGCAGTGTCTGATAGCTTCAGTTTTCTTGGTTTAAATGTACATAATGAGGGCTCTAAGAACATTAAATACTTGGGTTAGGCTTGTAACTGAAGTTTACAGATAATTTTATTTGCAAATCCCGGTTTCAGTGGAACCCAACCATCGGCGTGTAGGTACCACAGAGGCTCTCGTGCAGAATAAGAGCTAAAGGCAGAGAGAATGGCTATATATACACAGTTAATGTGCATGTCTGTCATGGATGTATATTAAATGAGTATCTCCCTCTTTGGTTCCCCTGGCACGGGATTAGTGGGTGGAGTTATTTTTCTTGAGCTTGGGATCTTCATCAAGTACCCGGCTTTAAACTTGGGCAAGTGGTGGAAGCAGTTATGGAACGATCCGGATGTTGTTGCCATAAAACTTCTTGCAGAGTGTGCTGGCATTCTGTCCACCTCCATTTTAATGGCGGAACAGTCTGCTTTTATGGAGGTGGGCAGTGTGCCAAGTAAGCTCTGCCAGGCGTTTTCAGGCAACCCCATCTGGTTAAAACAAGTAAAGACAGCAGTTTTCTTGTGTATTTCATACTGTAAGATTATAATATATATTAGTGCTGAAATTTTTGGATTATAAGTGTGTAAAATTTGTTTTCAACAATATTTCGGATCATATTCCATGATCTATCATCAAGATGTTGAGCATAGAAAGTATGATGATGGATCATAGAGTATGATCGGAAAGGTTGATAGGTAAAAGATTATACACAGTTACAATCCAGAAATCTCAGTACTAATTGATCATGGACTATGCAAACTTCATACTATTAATATAATATATATGTTTATGAAAATTTTTCTATAGATTTGCTTGAGATTTCTGCCATTCTTATTCTACAGATCTGATCTTCTGATTTTATGTGCAATTTTGGATTGAATGTGGGCATGGATCTTTTCATAGTGATGGGGTTTTTTTTAATGCGTGGGCGAATGAAGTCAATGGGTTGATGATAGTTTGGATAGAAGAGTCGATCCAGCGAATGGCCGTACATTGCAAAAGTCTTGTCCTTGCATTCTTGAATGACCACTTCCATTATGTTATGGAGTAGTGGATGGACAATCTTCTGCCAAATCTTTTGGCCTATTGTGTTTTTCAAACTGTGTTTCAACGTGTCAATGGGAAGCCATTACAGAGAATTTGTACAGAAAACAACTGTTTTCCTTTTTCTCCGACCAGGACAGTTGTGGGCGAATTGGGCTTTAAGGGAAAAAATTGTACAGAGAAAAATATTGTAGCTTTTCCATGATTAATCAAAGTATGCATGGTAGAATATTAAATATCAGTTTGCAGAAATGTTTTGGCAGACACTTCAACTCTGTGAATTTTTTTTCATCTGGGTCCATTTTAAAATCAATTTTATTTCTATTGGGACTGTTTTAGCACTATTGTCTATGTCTATCCAGTCCGAGAATGCAGTTTTAATCTATTAATTAATTGAAAATATAATATAATAGATATTTTATATTCGACTAATTAATAAATACCGTCAAAAGTACTGGTTACCTATTTTGATTGATTAATGTTTCTGCAGTTTCTAACTGCATTTTACCTCTTTTACATTGCATTTTCTCAATAAAAAAAATAAAAAATTTGGCTACCTATTTTAATTGATTAATGTTATTTAAAATCAAATCTATTTCTATTGGAACTATTTTAGCTGCTTAATATTATTTGATTTTGTTTTTAACATGTTTAGATTTTGAAGACGTGTCTTTATATTGTCCATTGTTTAAAATTATATATTATTATTGTTGTAATTTAATAAAAAATCAATTAATTTATTCATAAAAAGTTATAATGTATCAATAAGATAAAATTTACCTTAATTAATAATACTTTACATAAATTTTATTCATTATATATATAATTTCTTTTGATTTTTACTAATTTTAAATGTAGTTTCTTTTGATTTTCACTAGTAGTTTAATATAAAGATGTTTAGATTTCAACATATAAATTTTAATAATTATAAAAATAATTTCATTTGATTTTTACTAATTTTAAATGTAATTTCTTTTTATTTTCACCAGTAGTTTAATATAAAGATGTTGGAATGGACACTAGGGTGAAACCATCTTTAGATTTCAATGTATTTGTTCTTTATTGTAGATGACATCATTTTGAGTAGGGCAATGAAAGTCTTGACATATCTTTTATGGACATTATGTATAGCAAATTATAAAATCTGACCTATAAATATTTTGAGTATATTTTGGTAGGTAATTTTATTGGTGTTGGGTCATTGTTGATAAATTGAGTGAATAGATAAATAAAATTAGATATTAAAGGGGATATTGACATTGCATTTTGTGGGAGGGGTTTTCATTATGTTAAAGAGGAGAGATATTTGATTTTTCGAAATGGACATTGATTTTTAGGCTCAATATTTGTACTTGGATTATTCGACATCTATGTTTAATCAAGTGGAAGAAACTCACTTGTAAGACTCTTGATTCTTCCTTTATTTTAATGGAATTGTGAATATTTAAAGACAATATGAAATGCTATTGAAAAATATAAGACATGGACACCACCCAAAGGAAATAATTATCTACTTGCTTGTATTTAAGTGGAAGTTGATTTTCTTAGTGAGATTTTTGAATTCATCATTATAACTAATTTTTTTTACATTCAAAATATTGAATATAAATATATATCATTCAAATGCAATTCTTGCCATTAGTATGGGCATTTTTCAAAGAAATTGCACTAAAAAGTCTAAATCTAATGAAGCTCAAAAAGAAGAATTTTGAAAGGATACTAAAAAAAGTAATTGGGCCAAAGAAAATTTGAATGCTTCTATTAAATACACCTCTTTTTTCAATCCCCCTAATGTCATGTCTTTAAATGTAGATCTTATGAAAAATTTAGGTGTTCCAATGTACTTGGTCTCTGAAGAGGTGAAAGTTTCAAGAGAGGTGACACAACCTAAAGATAATACATCACTAGTCAAAGAGAATATTGAAGTTAGATGTTTGGCACCTACTCCAAAAGATAATAAAATGATAGAAGATGGTGTTCCCTTTCCTTCTCTTATCACTAGCCAAAAGCTAAGGGAAGAAAGAGTGATGCAAAAATTAGATTCAAAGAGGCTTCTAAAACCATATTTTCAAGCAAAAAAATCAACCCTGGAATCAACAATCAAAGAAAAAAAAATCTATTAAACATTGAGGTTCAAATCAAGAGGCTTATTGGTGAGCCTACTTGTTGATCTGGCTTAATCTTTGTGCACCTGTCCTTTTGTGCTCTCCGATTTTATGGGGTTGTTTCTTATATAATTTTGATTTTTTATACTATTAAAACACTCTTTAAAAAAAAAGAAAAACATAACAAAAAAATGAATGTTTTTAATAAACATGAAAATTTAATGAAGAGAATATATTCTAGTATTTGAAGGTTAGGTTCTAAATGTTACTTTAATGGATCCAATATTGTGTAGATGTGTGCTCCCTTTTGATTCTATATTTAGAAGTAGGAATCCAATAGTACAAAGATTATTTATATGTAAAAACTTCAATTTAAGTATTCTTTTATTCAAGTTAAAACATTTTATAAATAAGCAAAAGTAATCATCATTAATCTAAAGTGAAGATCCTAATGAGTCATGAAAATCCCTAAATAATATACTAACATGATCCATGAATCCCATGATAAATAGAACATCTTAGTACAAGATATTCTTCACTTTTTACTTCAAACAAACACAATTTACATAAACACTAGGGAAGATGATTTGATATACGCTCACCTCCATGATCATTATGGTGCTATCGAGGGATCTATATTTTTTCACTTTTACTCATTATATAAAAAGTTAAAAGACTATTAGAACTTTGCTATGATTGTAATTAAAAAGTGGACAAAAAAATAGTCATTTCTCTAGTCACATCTAACATCAATCAATTATATAGTGACATATAATATGTCAATAATACATACCTTAATACACATGATTCAATCTACCTTTTTAAAACATTATTGAACAATTCGACAAAGACATATCTAATGTAACTACATATTAATACCAAAACCAAATCAATACTTAAAACCTTTTAAATAATTGATCACAATTTGAAATTTCACTCCAAGATTATTGCTAAGCCCTATGCCATTATGTGATTTCAACCAGAATTATAGAAAACATTTTCATTAGATTCCCTTCTAATACAGCATAAAATCCATGGAAAAAAGGCAGAAAAAAGTTGGATTCCGTGGAAAGTCGATTCTTTTGATGATCTGGTTAGTGGCTGATATTATCATTGACAAACGATAATATAATCTATCTGTGCAACAGCTCCAGACATCATCATTGCCTTTGCCTGTACCTGTAATATCACCATTCATCATTCTCTCCGTATACCTACAAAAAGCTACCATCCTTTTTCATTTTTCACCAATAAATCCAAATCATATTCGACCCATATTCTCCTGGAAATTCGAGTGATCCGTTGACCCATATCATCAAAATCTATAACCAGATTCCGCAGAGGACGAGGCTTTAAAAGTATCCAGAGGTAAAACCAGATCGTGCTAGCCTTGTGGGTGAAAAATAGACAGCAAGATTTGGCCGTACAAATTTTGTAAGCCAGGTCGAGGAATAAAGATTAGAACGATGTGATATATTTATTGTGATCGTATGTGTGGCTTTGAGTTGTTAATGAAAGTTGCAGAGCATCTTGGCATTCAAAGTTAATGTGGCGGCACCGAATGGCAGGCTCCATAGAGCATAACGTGGGGGCCTGCGGCATGTGTGACACGTGAAAACTCTGAGAAACTCTGAGCATATTTCGTTCTGGCTGTCGAGAATATTAAATGATATAAATCAATGCATTTGATGCCACTGTAAGTTGGTATACTGTAACTGAAACAAATCAATTATTTTCTGAAACGGCGCTTTACTCATTGGGTAGCTTCATTTTTAATTTGAGATTTTGATTGCATGATTTATACAGATAAATAGATCTGTGGCATGACGACGAACATGGGCTTTTATCTCATAGATTTACTACAAGTCTTTTGATTGGAAAATGGTGGTGTGAGTCATAAATGTGAGTTGCAATTTGCAGTGAAGTTGTTTGCTGTCACAGAATAAAATTAGGGCTTTAATGTGGTGTACGAGAGCTCATGGGATCTGAGCAGTTGTTTGGATAGACATTAATTTTTTTTAATGAAAATACCTAATGGGATTTTTCATTCTATATATTGAAACATAGAAAAATGGGGTCCACCAAAATGATGAACCTTCTATTTCTATATATTTTATTCAATATGTTTGCAATAATGTGTAAATGAGTAACAAATATCAAACTTAACCCAAATATCAGTAAAAAGACAAGTTTTAAGAGGGTCAAATGTTGTGTACTGTTATAAAAAGTGTTTTTTCGGACCTCATTGAGGACTCATTTGCCCTATGGCAAATAGGTCCTGGCTAAGGCTTTAGATAATCATTTCCGGGTTCTATTCTTCTCAGTATGCACTCCTAGATCTGTGTCGGACACTATCAAAAAGCTAGAAATAAATCTTGTAGTTCAGTTTTAGTGATTTGACAACTTTCTTAGCAACTTTGATAACTTTTGCAATTTTTCTCTCTAAAATATCTTCAACCTAAAATTTGCAATCACACATCAAAGGAGGGAAAAATGTTGTTTGTTAGGGAATAGGGTTTTGCCTTGGTCAAACCTTGTTTTAGTAATTAAACCTTGAAATGAAGTAATGCATTAAAGGAATGGTGAACGAACAAATACAATGTCACAACTCACTACACCTTAGTTGAAACCTTGGATAAATCTACAATCTAGCATGAAGTGGCCTCAATAAATTTAGATCTTGATCATGAAACTTGATATGAAACAATGCCTTTGATAGATCTTGAATGCTACATCAACATATTAGCTCAACATGCATGATGCACTAAATCTTTGACATGATGAAATGACTCTTGATTGTTGCAATAATCTTTCAATAATCTACCCTTAAATGCCTTTGAAATTGCTCTTGATGCTCTTGATAATGCTCACTTGAATGCTCTAGGATCTTAGCTTGAAATTCTATGATGAACTTAGTGAAATAACCTTGTATTTATACTCATCTTACTATTAATTCCCAAAATTCAAATATCACAAGCGGACATCAAATCTTGGATTTGAAATCATTAGAATACCGCCAAAAACATATTTCAAAGAGAGGTCCCAGGTCTAAATGAGGACTCATTTGTCACAGGGCGAATGGGTCCTAACTCACTTAACTAGGACACATATTGGGAAATGTGAAATTTTATCTAAAAATAGGGTCCTAGGACCTAGTGAGGACCCATTCGCCATGTGGTGAATGAGTCCTAGGTCACTAACCTAGGACACACACCTTCTAAAATTAAGTGTTGTGTAATATCATTTATGAATGTTGGGTTTTATCTCTCAGAATTTGTAATTAATTAGGCTTGGATCTGAATTAAAGAGGCCAATTAAGACAAATTAACCTCAATTAATTAATAAAGCCCTAGATTAGTGTGAAAGTGTAAAGATACACTTTACAACACTTTAAATAAGGCACCATTAAGTCCATTTAGTTTATAAGGGCCCTAAATTTAATGTGAATGTGTAAAACACATTACAACACTAAATCAAGGCAACATTAAGCTCATTTTATTAATATTAATTATTCCCAAACTAAGGAAAAAGGGATACTTTTTTTCGTTACTACATTTTTCTCCCAATTGAGTGAGAGTATGACTCCATGTCAAACTCACACTAAAGTAGACATTCAAGACACTTTTGTATGCAACAATGACAGAGATACACAATCATACAACATCAAAGACCAAGAAGAAAAGGGAGGCAAATCAAGCCTCAACTATCCAACGTGATGTGGAACACATCTCAGTTGTTTGTCTAAGAGAAGGGGGGAGGATCAATCCTTAACTATCCAATGTGATGTGGAACATTCCTTGACTATTTTTCCAAAGAATGTTCACAAGCAGAACTCAATGTCCACTATGCAAATGACGCGCGTGCTCACTCTAGGCTAATGAAACCTCAGGTTGTCCACTAGGTGATCCCCTAACAGGTGGAAAATGAGAGAATCATATTAGGCTCCCATACTATATCAAAGCTATCCTCCTAAAAACTTTAATAAGGCACCACAATGCAAGGAAAGGCTCTATAGGAAAGCAAGGTGTGTTATGCTAGGTGGCCTTGAATTAGGGTTTCAAGCTTCACAAGGTCATCAAGTTGTTTTATGCCAAACACTTATGAACATTATGTATAGGTTTTTTTTCAAAGGGATCTTGCTTCGTTCATGTAAGGTCTTCTTCTTAGGGAACATAGTGCTTAATGTCTCCAAGAGAGGATAAGTCAAGAATAAAAGATTCACAACTTAGGGAATGCAGTGTGTTATGATCCCACAATAGTGGTTTACAATTTTTGGCCAAACTGGGCACTGATATTTTTTTTTTTAACAAAATCTTCACATTCGGGCACCTATAGCGATTAAACCATGAGGAATTTGAAGATGATGCAAACTAGAGTCTTGTCACATTTTGTCTGTAGATTCTAAAAATATTTTTTTCAATTTTTTTGGAATCATATTGCACTTCTTTTTCCATCTCCCACAAAAATTGGTTTTTTTCAGAAAACAACATTTTTAAAAAGTGACGCACAATGTATAACGCATAACTTTTTTCCATGAAGGATAAAATTCTAATTCTTTCAAATTTAGATTTGTAACTCCTGATATCTAGTGCTTCCACTTGGTTAGATAGTTTTTTATTGAATATTTTTTCTTTAATCAAGTTTCAAAGTCAAATCAATTACAATTCAAACATAACACGACCAGATAACGATACTTTTACTCAGATGTATCGAAATTCTTTTTTTTTTTGTTGGATCAAGGACTCCAATATCTGGTGCACTCATATTTTTAATTTTTTTTTGATAATCTTCTATTTTTCCACTTGTACAAAATAGAGAGTTTTGTTTTTCAGTGAAAAACCTATATTTAATAAAACTTAAAAAATAGATAGATAATATAATCAAACATATTAAAATTATATTCGTTGGATAACTCATTTTGAGGGGAACCCAATACTAGTTGGGTTTTTGAGATCTCCTCCATTTTCATTCTCAAATCGAGCTTCGAAGTGCAAAATTCTCAGCAATTTTGGTGCCTTAGGGGGGAGGGTGAAAAAATGTGGGTTTGGTCGAAGAAAAAAAAATGTTCGGTCAAATAGGGGTTCGACCGAACCCAGACACCATAGAAGAAAAAAATTGATTTTAAATGGGTTTGACCAAACATTCTAAAGATGTTCGGTCGAACACCTTGTTTTAAAAATTAATTTTTAATATTAATATAAATATTAATTATATTCTTTTTAAATGATGACTTGAGAGAAAGATATGGAGGGAGTGGGGGTAGGCGGCAGGGCTTAAATTTGATGGCCATATGACCGTATTTAGAGATTTTTGCCGTAGAATACAATCAAAATTTTAAGAAGATTGTATCAGATAAAAGGAGATATTTTGGATAGACTGTCAAAATTTATATAGAATTATAATGATATATATGTTTGATTTATATATAATTTTACATACACTAAGGTATATCATAATGTTTTAAGGGCACCCTTGAATAGATAACTGTCATTAAAAAATTTGTTGACAGGCAAAGTCAACCATCAAATTTAATCCTTGGTAGGAGGGAGATA